>QVTF01003361.1:0-20000 GCA_003573665.1 Oxygymnocypris stewartii
GGAGCGAGCGGATGCGGAAATGGCGCAATCCGGGGTTTGGTGCACTACGCAAACTGCGTACTCTGCGCAGAGAGAGCGGTGCTGATTTGCATCAATAGCCAAAAATACACTGTATGCGACAAAATTATCGATTTGTTTTGCCAAAATCATTAGGATATTTAGTAAAGATCGTGTTCTAGGAAGATATTTTGTACATTTATTACCTTAAACATATAAAAAAATCATTTTTGATTAGTAATACGCATTGCTAAGAACTTCATTTGAACAACTTTAAAGGAGATTTTCTCAATATTTCGATTTTTTTTGCACCCTCAGATTCATATTTTCAAATCTCAGCCAAACTATCCAAACAAACCATAGGCTACATCAATGGAAAGCATATTTATTCAGCTTTCAGATGATGTATAAATCTCAATTTTTCAAAAATATAACTGGTTTAATGGCCCGCGGTCACAAATGTTAATACGTCGGTGTGGGGAAGTGTTACTTTTCTCAACGCTTGCTACTTAGAGCCAATCATAACTGACTATTGGTAAGCGCTCGCTGAGAGATATTTCTAAGTTTTATATATACTGTAATTGTTGACCATTAGTTTAACAAACTTGATGTATATTACTTGATGTATAAGATGTATATTACATCTCTTTGCACGCTTTGGGCCGAGGCGCGCCGCCGGTTGGCGGAGTCGCGCACGGCCCCGGGTTCGAGCTGAGCGCGGCCACGAGACTCCTGTACTTCCGCTTCCTTCAGTGGCAGGATAAGCAGCACACTGCGAGCTACAGTTTTGAAAAGACACAAATACACTTCAGTCGTAAATAGTGACGATTAAACTGAGCAGATCCACAAGGACCGGCCGAACCTCGAACTCAACAGTACTGACAGAATGACGAGAAGAGGTTTGTGCTTTAACTGATCTGCTTTTGTGTCAGTGTTGTGGATATAGTTTAGCCTGCTAGCCAACTAGCCGACACGAATCTGACTAGCTCAAACAAAAGACTTGATTCCTTTTGTCCCTGAAACACTAGATTGTTTCATGGATATGCTGGGCTTTCAGTTAATGATATGTGCCAGTGAAAATAAAACAATAGAAGCAGACCACACGATTATTTCCATATGATTTAGTGTTTGCATTATGGCTAACCAGTTTAGCTGTATTGACCAAGCCCAGAAATAATCTGATTTAAACACATGCACGCTAAAATAATCCAGTTATGTGTATAGTTAATATTCTAATAACAGTGGCCTGAGCTATATTAGCTTAGGATAATTAATTCCGGATTTGTTGTAAATATCCTAATTATAGTTAATCATAGAGTTCAATCAGTGTTCTTCATATAGCTGTGGAAGTTGGGTATATGGCATTGTATGTGTAGTTTTTATGTACAAATGTAATTTCAGTCCTGATAATGTCATGCAGTGCTGCTCTTAATTTAATTAGGGACTGCTGCATGCTAATGAGAGGATTGAAATGGCGAAGTTGATCACGATATGTATTTCTATGCACAGGTTGGGACGACGAGCCATTGGATCGTGCTGTGATGACGTCACACTAAACCACGTGACTTCAGTATTCCCCTCATACATGTGTGCAATGGCATCAAGAAATGAAATTCGAGATATTTACTAAAGTTTAGGTGAGTTGGAGGATGATGTGCAGTTATTATAGTTTGTTGGATTTGTCCGTTGGTTTATTAAAATACAATTAATGTGCCCTTGACTATACCTTGTCAACATGGGCGAGTTCAGACCTGTGCCAACAAGCCATTTAGTGATTACACTGGGTTTAACTGAGTCTGATGTTTACTGCGTCATCATCGAGCTAGGGATGCAACGGTTATAGTCCGAGGAATTATCACGGTTTCACGATTATTATGCATTTATTCATTTCACAACATAATTACAATTACATAAAACCTCTAGATATTAAAATGTTATTTATCGCTGCCTTTTGAAATAGAAATAGCACAGTAACCAATAATACAGCTCGAAATAATAATACCTGAGAAACAAAAATCCATCTCTTGTATTGTAATTAAAAAGGTGACCTGCTCTGTAAACATGTTTGTCAGTGTTTCTCTTTTGATAATAACAAATGGTAATAGATCACAAATGTTTTCATTTTGTATATTCTTTATACTTCTTTTTTGGACCTGAGGTATAGAAACTGGAAAGATGGTGAAAAAAATACTTCTGAATAATACTATAACTAGTGATGCACGATCATGAGTTTTCATGGGCGATACCGATTTCCCTTTTTTTATTTTTTTTATCAAGCAACAAACAAGAAAGAATGAAAGTATACATAAACAAGATGTTTATTTGGTATTTAGCAGGCCAAACTGGGTTTTGGCAATTGAAAATAATAACTGTAACCATCTGATTAACAGTAAGTAGCGCAGGCAATACAAACATACTGAAATAACTATAAACTGGCCTTAAATGAAGACATTTACTGTAACATGTCATTTTAAAGGCAACAAATGCATAGATCCACAATCAAAACAACACAACCAAAACACATTCAATACTCCAAACAAAGATCTTACTTAATCAGTATGCAGCATTTGTTTTCGTTTTTAAATTTGGTGTATAGGAAAAGGTATTTACCTGTGAAACTAAATAAAACCAAAGTAGGCTACATAAATACATTATTCCAAAATGTTAAATCGAATAATGTAACGGTGTAACACAAAGATGCTACAGCAGGTGCTTTTTAAATCAAATTAAGTCAATGTAATTTTAAGGTAAAATAAATAAATAGGCCTAATCATCCTATAGCTTACAGAACTGATGTTTACTTCTGGCTTTTCAAAAGTGCATGCGAGTTCTTCTTTACAAAAAGAAGCGTTTCAGCTAGTTAGTCTGTTTCTCATCCAACACGTGAGAAGCTGAGCTGAACACACGTTCACGGTCTACGCTCGCGCAGGGAAGCGGCTCTTATTTGTGCGCCAGTACACCAACGGCTGTTCGCTTCTTGGTATCTGTGCCTCAGACAGGTAGCTCTGTATTTCCAGTGCTGTACGGCTGCCCGTATCCTTAATCACTTCTGAATTGTCTTCCAATATCTCATTGTGCATCGCCAACAGTGAGCTTGCTCTGCGTGGTGTTTTTTTTGCTGGCGCCTCTGTGTGCCTCACTTGTCCTTTGCATACATTGCAGATTGCAATCTTCACGTCCTGCGCACAGATTTCGAAATACTGCCGCACAAATGACATGTTCGTGAATGATTAGGCCTACAAATGTAGTCTGTGCACGCGGGCCCACTTCCGGAAAAATACAACAAACCGGCCTGTTGCCGATCGCATATCATAAGCAAAAATCGTCCGATTCCGGTCAACCGCTGCATCCCTAACTATAACAGGGATGATAAATCACAATGTTAATTAAGTATTATTAATATTAACTTGATTTATCCCACAGAGGACACTGTTACTGAGGGAATAAACTGAACTAGTATTGTAATCAACTGTCATCCATACTTATTAATTTTAAAAGTTTTTATTCATCTGATTATACATATGGCCTGAGAAAATCATGTCTATTATTTTGGTTTGTGAGATCGATTTAGGAGGACAGAAACTTGTCAACGCTGCCCAGACTTTCATTAATAAAGTAGCTCAGATACTGGATCGCTACATTATATCAATCATTATATAGTTTAAATAACTCAACTCAAATCTTCATCTTAGGCAGATGCAGGTGGACTAATTCACACGCAACATCACCTCGCGCTCTCTCTCTCTCTCTCTCGCTCTCTCTCGCGCTCTCTCTCGCTCTCCGCTCGCTCTCGCTCTCTCGCTCTCTCTCGCTCTCTCTCTCTCTCTCGCGCGCTCTCTCTCTCGCGCGCTCTCTCCTCTCGCGCTCTCTCTCTCGCTCGCGCTCTCTCTCTCTCTCGCTCTCTCTCTCTCTCTCTCGCTCTCTCTCTCTCTCTCTCTCGCGCTCTCTCTCTCTCGCGCTCCTCCCTCTCTCTCGAGCTCGCTCTCTCTCCTCTCTTCTCTCTCTCCTCTCCTCTCTCTCTCTCTCTCCTCTCTCTCACTCTCTCTCTCTCTCTCTCTCTCTCTCGCTCTCGTCTCTCATCTCTCTTTTCTCCTCTCTCTCTCTCCTATCTCTCTCTCTCTCTCTCTCTCTCTCGCGCGCTCTCTCACTCTTTTTCTCGCTCGCTATCTCGCTCCTCTATCTCTCTCCGCTCTCCTCCCTCTCTCTCTCTCGCGCGCGCTCTCTCCTCTCTCTCTCTCTCTCGCTCTCTCTCTCTCTCTCACGCCTCCTCTCTCTCTCTCCTCTCTCTCTCCCTCTCTCCTCTCTCTCTCTCTCTTCCCGCTCGGCTCTCTCTCTCTCCGCTCTCTCTCTCTCTCACTCTTTTTCTCGCTCGTTATCTCTCGCTCTCTCACTCTTTCTTTCTCTCTCTCTCGCTCTGTCTATCTCTCGTGCTCTCAGTCTCTCTCACTCGGTCTCTCTCTCGCTCGGTCCTCACTCTATAAGATTTACAGAGGCAAATATACATTTAAGTAATATAATGGAGTAATATGGCATAATATATTCTACATGTGCTGGAAACATCAGCTCAGGGCAGACGGAGTGTCTTCTCTTCTATGGTGACAGAGAAACACTCGGTCTCTCTTTCTGTCTATCTATCTCGGTCTATCAATTCAATTCAGAAAGCTTTATTGGCATGACAAAAACATACATTTTGTATTGCCAAAGCATTAAGACTACATAGAAAATGATTTACAATATCTGAACATTTAGAAAAGCCTAGAGAAAATAATAGTAACAATGAAACTAAATAAAAGGCAATATTATATAAACACATGGCTAGATATAGCCAAAAAATAATAGAATTAGTAAAATAATATTAATAAAATAATTATAATAATAAATCAATTATAATACATAAATCATGTAACACTGAACTTAGGCATGTGAACATTATATACATTATATACATTATCTAGATGTGTGTAGGTCTCGTGTGTGTGTGTGTTTCTCTCTGGCTGTCCCTCAGGAGATGACACGACGTCTCTATCTCTCTCTCTCGGTCTCTTTAAAATGGTTTATTTCACAACAAGAACAGGTTGGTTAGCCGTGCACTATCCCTTATATAACATATACTCTTTAACTGCTATTTTTACGGCAATATTTAAGTGGACGCCCTGGTTATTCTTGGCGCACCCTATATGGTCCCACACTATAACTTCAGACGTTCTCTGGTGGAAATAAAGGACCGCTGTTTGGTTCCTCTGTCAGTTAATCTAGTGTGTGTAGTATTCCTCCGTGTCTCTGATGAGCACGTTATTTTTAAGCTGGTGTACCGCTATGTAACTTGTTTTTGTTTTCGCTCAAGCTGCAACAGAAACACTCGGTGTAGCAGAACCTTAACGATTAATTAACCGTGACGTTTTAAAGCGCGGTTAATAGTAAAACCGGTTAACCGCTGCATCCCTACATCAAGCACGGCTATATTTAGCGTGATCGTTTCTCAGCATTTTCATGGGTTCAAACACATTTCTGTGATGTTCTGTCAGACTGGATTGTGATATTGCACGCTTCTGGTGTCATAGGTTTCATAAAGCTTATATTCTTTCATTTCCTTCCTCCACTTTGACACCGAAACGCGTTTTTGATAGATTCTGTGCCCTGAGTTGGGGTTTGCAATGATTCTCATTTGAGCACAAAATGGCTTGCTGATGTGATATTTTCAGGTCAGGAGGAGAGCTGTTTATGTTTCTTAAAGATGCCTTTGCTCTGTTTCCATGAAGGTTAAGTGGTGAAAGCTTGGGGACCGTCAGCGCTTCTTGTAGTGTGGAGTGAGCTGGCCATGTCGGGGGTCCCGACCCCCCCGCCTCCAGGGGACATGTCCAGTGGGCTTGTGGCGGAGAGCTGGTGCTATACACAGGTGAGATGGACTGATGGCTCAATATAGCAGAGTGATTGTTTAAATCATTGCAAAATGTAAACCGCATTATCACACAGGTATATGAAGTTCGTTATATGTTGCATACAGCTTCATCCACATAAATCAGTACACTCACATGAAGCCATTATATATGGTATAATCACCAACTCTTTATACAATTAGGTCATGTATGTCCAACTTTATGCATACAGCATATTCACATAAGGAGATATGTACTATATAGCATATATACTATATATTATATGGTATTGCCCAGCAATAATCTGCTAAATACTACATGGAAATGAATAGTAATATTAAAATCAGTGCTGTTGATTAATTGCATCCAACATACGTTTTTGATTGCATAATATATGTGTGTGCGTACTGTGTATTTATGAATACAACACATGCTTATATACATGTTATGTTTATATATTAAATATATTTATATTATAATACGATACAATGAATGTATAAATATATACATGCGTTTGTGTGTTTATATGTACATATAAATACACACATATATAATGTAAACAAACTTATATTGGATGCGATTAATCGTTTGACAGCACTAATATTAAAATCATTATGATTTTCTGTGAAACTGCTTTAAAATCATTGTGAAAGGTGCTATTTGACTTGAGTTGATTTTTTTGATTTTTCAGTCATATAATAACAAGTATAGCTTGAGCAGATGCATATGTTTCGATCTCTTGGGTGCTGTGCACAGTTTGATCTAATGGAGGGTAATCAGTGCATTAAAGTAGATAGGGTGACACTTTATTGTGCAAGTGATAATGAAACTCAAGCAGTCATCATAATGCGGTCGTGCTGGTTTATCAGATTTGGTAAAATGATACCGAGACAAATTTCCGACGGCTAAGACTTAACCTCAGGCAAGTGCAATGCAAAGTTGAACAGGAGCGGTTTTAGTTGCTTTAAAAAGTCAGATTTTGAAGTTAAAAGCTGCTTTTTAATTTGTTCTCGTGGTGTTGTCCAGGATTGACTGCTCATTGGTATGTTTGTTGACGGTATCTTAATCTTTGATGATCTTGTAGGTCAAGTCGTGAAATTTTCCTACATGTGGCCATAAACACTTCAGCTTCTGTCGAGAAGATGGGTGAAGTATTGAAGAGCTCGTCCTTCTCCTCGGGGCCTAATGATAAGATGAAATGGTGAGGAGCCTGTGCATGTGTTTGTGTGTGTTATAATGTCATCATACCCATACATCTCTTGTCTATCTTCAGGTGCCTGCGGGTCAATCCGAAGGGACTCGATGATGAAAGTAAAGATTATCTATCACTATATTTGCTACTAGTTAGTTGTCCAAAAAGTGAAGTCAGAGCCAAGTTCAAGTTTTCGTTACTGAACGCTAACGGGAGGAGACGAAAGCTATGGGTGAGAACTTTGCCTTTGATTAGAAAAACATATGATTAGATTATTGTTGTGTTTAGTCCTGCATATATTTTCTAAGAAGTCATTATATTGGGCTTTTGGTTTATAATAGTGCTGTCAAACGATTAATAAAAGTTGTTGTGTTACATAATGTGTACGGTGTATAATTACACACACATGCAGTTGTAGTTTCAGATAAATGTTATTTATATGTATTAAATGTATTTTTTATATATAAATATAGATGTGTCCTAATGCATATACTGTATGTGTGTGTATTTATATACGTAATAAATATACACAACACACACATTATGCAAACAAAATCGTTAATTTTGGATGCGCTCAATCACGATTAATCGTTTACAGCACTAGTTTATGACTTGCTTACCGCTTGCTTCTCTTGCTTCTCACTCAATGCAGAAAGCCAAAGAGCTTATCGGTTCGTCCAAGGCAAAGACTGGGGCTTCAAAAAATTTATTAGGAGAGATTTTCTGCTTGATGAAGCAAACGGGCTGCTACCGGATGATAAGCTCACGTTATTTTGTGAGGCAAGTATGCGTTCTCTTCATGATCTGCCCGGTAACACAAACCGTCCATGCATGGATGCATTGCTTTGGATCAACCTCCACATTATTAATCATTTTAAAATGCATTATTTATCCTAAAGCATTTTTCGGTGTCATCAGTGTTTCCCACAGGATTTTGTGAGACTTGTGACGTCATTTGCATATTCATGACGTCATGAACTGTCACATACTGCAATACAACTGAATGCCCAATAAAGCTGTTCACATTATATTTTCTGTTGTCACACATAAAACAAGTATAAATAGTACGACCCATTAACACTGCATGTTAACCACTCTCACTATAC
The DNA here is from genome assembly GCA_003573665.1 of Oxygymnocypris stewartii. Classification (NCBI taxonomy): domain Eukaryota; kingdom Metazoa; phylum Chordata; class Actinopteri; order Cypriniformes; family Cyprinidae; genus Oxygymnocypris; species Oxygymnocypris stewartii. Next base: position 8,172 of record QVTF01003361.1, read on the forward strand.
TCCTTAAATCCTGATTTATAATCGTGACATCGTCTGATAAAATCAATATACATCTAACTTGCACTAGAAAGTGACTATATGAGGTGGTTTTGGCTGTAATAATGGTAATAAAAACAAAAATGTCACCAAATATACTTGAGTGGCCTGCCCAGGTAAAGTCTATGTGTGGGAAACACTGGTGTATATAACAAGTGCAGAACAACTCTTGGGATTTGCTTGAGTTCGTTAGTCACCCTGATATGGTCATCGGGGGGGATTTTCTTCATAGAACATGTAAATATGTTTTTCAGCTTGAATGTCCTGCACGTAGCACGCTCCGATCCGTGTGTATGAATATGCTTCTCTTCAGACACGTCACGTAGAGCGGCGAATGAAACGGCTTGTCAAATGAATTTACTGTAACTCAATTATGAGTCTTGCTTGAGAAATAGCCGACATGCCTGTTGAGATCCGCTGGAGGGTTTAATATTTGCAGGGGAATTGGCAATATCACAAGACAAGTTGAAACTGAATTCAAATTGCAGAGAATATGTTTTCTCTCATTAATAGGCCAGTTTTTGTAGATGATTATCACCCGAAAAACTATTAAACAACTGCAGGATGCTTTCATCAGCTGAGCGTCTGATAGCTGCAGTTGTTTTTTATTGTATATGAGTTTTATCTCTTTCATAACACTCTTGAATAGTTTAGTCTCGGGCCAGATTGCTAGTACTCTAAATGAGATTGTATACAGGGAATGTATAAATATGAGCACTTAGTCAATTAGTACCAAAGTCTCTTTAAGACTAGTCATGTCACTCGGCGGCCATCTTTGAAACGCCTCTCGGGCATCCATGTGCAGCTCTTATCTCTTTTTATGGGGAAATATCAAATTCTCCAAAACTGTTTACTAAGCTTGTGATTTAAATTTCATAATTTTCCATTTTTCCCCATTCAAAACTATACGAGTGACGTGTCTTAGGTCTTTGTTAGTACTTAATAAGACTTGCGTTTTCACTGGCCAGTCTCCATTGCTGTTGCAGTCACATCATTAAAACAATACTTTGCTCAAAATAATTATTTTAAGCAGTCTAGCGTTTGAGGTCACGTTTAGTCATGAATCATTTCTTGGATGCAGTCAAAGTTTCCATAACACACTTTTACACAGTTAATGAATCCTGCATATAGGACTGCATCATAATGGGGGGAAAACGTGGCATCGCTGTATATAATATATTTATAGATAGATGGCGATATGGAAAAAATACAGGATAAGTCACCAGATATCTTTAGATTTGGGATTTACTTTTATACGAGAACCAGCTCAGATCTCTTTCAGAAATCTCGGCCATATTCCCACTGTTTTTGACTAATTCACTGACTATAAAATAATAATCATTTTATTATCATTATTATTAAATTAAAAAATAATTTTAATGGAATGATAATGTACTGTATTCAGTTCAAATCTGAAATACTAGTATTTAAATCTTAATATATGAATTATTAAACCGTAAACCTCGAGGTTTGTTTGTGTTTGGCTGTCGCGCTGCCGTTTCAGACTGAAGCTTGGCAATCGTGTGTTGATTTGCAGACATGCAGCTCATGATCTCAGTGTCTCGGTTCACAGTAAATGATCCAAGCTGTTCCAGAACCGCTGCATTAAAGAAACACTCCTCTTTTTTTGGTAAATAGACTAATTTTACGACTCCCCGAGTGTGAAAGAGTTGAGTTTCACCGTGTTTGAATCCATTCAGCCGATCTCTTTTAGCGTAGCTTAGCATAGATCATTGAATCGGATTAGACCGTTAGCATCTCGCTTAAAAATGACCAAAGAGTTTAGATATTTCTCCTATTTAAAGCTCGACTCTTCTGTAGTTACATCGTGTACTATGACCGACGGAAAATGAAAAGTTGTGATTTTCTAGACCGATATGGCTAGGAACTAACCTCTCATTCCGGCGTAATAATCAAAGAGCTTAGCTGCCGTACCGCTATGATATTACGCAGCGCCTGAAAGTAGTCCTTTCAGGCGCTGCGTAATATGATTGCACTCATGGTACGGCAGCAAAGTTCCTTGAAATATGGAAACTCTTTGGTCATTTTTTTGAGCGAGATGCTAACGGTCTAATCCGATTCAATTATCTATGCTAAGCTACGCTAAAAGACCAGACCCGGAGATCGGCTGAATGGATTCAAACACGGTAAAACTGACCTCTTTAACTCTCGGGGAGTCGTAAAATGAGCCGATTTACAAAAAAGTGTAGTGTTGCTTTAAAAAACATACTACAATAAATAACAGAACATATGATTGCTTTTCAGTCAATCACATTGCATAACCAGACCGAGTGGTTTAATTGGACTTGTACTGTGTGTTAATTAGGTAAGTGTTGTCCAGGACTCCGTGAACATCTCGGGACAGTCCAGCATGAACGTGTTGAAGGTCCCTGAGTGCCAGCTGTCCGATGACTTGGGTAACTTGTGGGAGTGCTCACGCTTCACGGACTGCTCTCTATATGTGGGGGGGCAGGAGTTCAAAGCCCACAAATCCATCCTGGCAGGTGAGTCTGATCCAGACCCCCAGCGACGCTAGCTCAGCACCGGCTTGTGTTCGTGTGACCTTGGCGCTCGTGATTTATGTACTTTCTGAGTTCGTAATTCTTCAATATGACAGATCGAGATTCATCACCGCTAGTGTCCTCAAAGGACGACTGGGTTCACCAATGTGACTTTTTGTTTCTGTTTTTGCCTTAGTGGATTATTTCTAACCTGTGAGTCAATCTAATGAGCACTGGACACTTTTTAATTTTTGACCGAGAGACGTGACTAACATATTTATTGCTTTCTTGACAGCGAGGTCACCGGTCTTTAATGCCATGTTTGAACACGAGATGGAGGAAAGTAAAAAGGTATGCATTTGGAGCTTTTTCTGTATTGCAATATTGGTTTAGATGCGTTTGTAAGCTGCTTTGTTTTCTTGCAGAACCGAGTTGACATCAGTGATGTTGAACCAGAGGTTTTCAAAGAAATGATGGGCTTCATATACACCGGAAAAGCACCGAATTTAGAGAAAATGGCTGATAGTTTATTAGCCGCAGCGGATAAAGTAAGTGAAGTTTTATTAAATCATGAAATAATGTTAATGCTTTGATTTGAAGCATCTGTTGATGTGTGCTTGTTTGCCGTCTGGGGATACACTGCATTCAAAGGATTGAGGAATCATGCAAAATCATGACTTTTATTCAGTAAGGATGAATTTGATCAAAACTGACACAATTGCATTTATAATAGCATTTTGTTTCAAAATAAATGACACTTTCTATTCATCAACAAACCCCTGGTTTTCACAGAAATAGCACGGCTGTTTTCATCGCTGATAATGGTTCTTAATCACCAAATCAGCATATAATTATGATTTCTGAAGATCATGTGACACTGAAGACTGCTGTAATGATGCTGCAAATACAGATTAATTGCTGTTTAAAATATTGGAATATAAATCATTTTAAATTGTTATATTTGACAATGTTGCAATTTTTACTGGATTGTAATCAAATCCATGCAGACTTAAAATGCATTTGAACTAATCTCGCTGACCCCAAACATTTGAAGGTAGTGTATATTTGTATTTTATTGAAGCCAAAGTGGTAATTATGATGATGATTTTCTCACTCTTATGTTGTTTTAAACCTGTACTGATTTTTTTTCTTCTTCGTGTGGAAAGACATTTTGTACAGAAATGTCTGAATAGTTTCGTGGTCATTAATGCACCGTATTGAGCTCGATATGAATATAGTCATATGGACTGTTTTAGTAATGGTGCGTTTTAAAACCGAGATTAAAAGCTTCATAAAATCGAGCAGTAATTGATTACTAATGTGTTATTTTGTGTTGCATGGAGGAAAGAAAGTCATACAGGTTTGGAACATAATGAAGGTGAACAAATGCTGACCGAATTGTCATTCAACGCTTTAAATGGCATCGCGAAGCTTTGAGTGTAAGTCATGTGTGTCGTTCTCTCAGTACGCTCTGGAGCGCTTAAAGATCATGTGTGAAGAAGCCCTTTGCAACAGCCTCTCGGTGGAGAACGTGGCAGACACACTCATCCTCGCCGACTTGCACAGCGCAGAGCAGCTCAAAGCACAGGCCATAGATTTTATCAACAGGCAAGCTCCGCCAAAGAAACCCTGCTTGATGAATTCCTGCTGCCATGGCTGTTTACCAGCCGGAGAATGAGAGTGTTTTTCTTCTATCTCATCCATAGGTGCAGTGTCCTCCGACAGCTGGGCTGTAAAGATGGGAAAAACTGGAATAGCAAGTATGTAATTAGCTGATATGTGTGACACGAGATTAATACAGAGCTCTTATCTGTGCATTAGAATTCATTGTTTTAGGTTCCCACAGCCTGTGTATCTCCTGATACTGGTTATTAATAGCCTCTGACTCTCTGAAACGACAAGGAAGAGAACATTTCTGCATTATACGCTATTATAGATCCCTGCACACCTCTGATCGTATTCTTCAGAACGGCAATAGCTCTTGTATTAGTGAACTGAATTTACAGTTTAACATCGGATGGATGAATTAATCAAAAGCATTAGACTTAAATCAAATCGCATTTACTACACACACACACTGAATTATGTGACGCTCGCTCGCGGTGATTTCAGCATCTGCCGTCTCAATGAGGACATAAATACATGAACTGATCTAAGAGTCACTTCACCAGCATTTGAGTAAAACTAGCCTCGTATCATATACATACACGGCAACCCGCCAAAATAAAAGTCTAAATTAGCCTCGTATCATATACACACACGGCAACCCGTCAAAATAAAAGTCTAAATTAGCCTCGTATCATATACATACACGGCAACCCGCCAAAATAAAAGTCTAAATTAGCCTCGTATCATATACACACATGGCAACCCGTCAAAATAAAAGTCTAAACTAGCCTCGTATCATATACACAGAACTATTCACGGCAACCCGTCAAAATAAAAGTCTAAACTAGCCTTGTTTCATATACACACAGAACTATTCACGGCAACCCGTCAAAATAAAAGTCTAAATTAGCCTCGTATCATATACACACACGGCAACCCGCCAAAATAAAAGTCTAAATTAGCCTCGTATCATATATACACACGGCAACCCGTCAAAATAAAAGTCTAAACTAGCCTCGTATCATATACACACAGAACTATTCACGGCAACCCGTCAAAATAAAAGTCTATTCTAGCCTCGTATCATATACACACAGAACTATTCACGGCAACCCGTCAAAATAAAAGTCTATTCTAGCCTCGTATCATATACACACAGAACTATTCACGGCAACCCGTCAAAATAAAAGTCTAAACTAGCTCGTATCATATACACACAGAACTATTCACAACACCCGTCAAAATAAGTCTAAACTAGCCTCGTATCATATACACACAGAACTATTCACGACAACCCGTCAAAATAAGTCTAAACTAGCCTCGTATCATATACACACAGAACTATTCACGGCAACCCGTCAAAATAAAAGTCTAAACTAGCTCGTATCATATACACACAGAACTATTCACGGACAACACGTCAAAATAAAAGTCTAAACTAGCCTCGTATCATATACACACAGAACTATTCACGACAACACGTCAAAATAAAAGTCTAAACTAGTCTCGTATCATATACACACAGAACTATTCACGGCAACCCTTCACAATAAAAGTCTAAACTAGTCTCGTATCATATACACACAGAACTATTCACGACAACACGTCAAAATAAAAGTCTAAACTAGCCTCATAATAAAAGTCCAAAAAAAGTTCAAAAAAACATTTTTTTGAAGAAATAATCACTAAATATTAAAATCCCCCTTATTTGCCAAAAATTAGAATGTTTAATTAAAATATAAATTAAATCAATGTTCTATGCCTTTATCTGATAATCAGTAAAATTTAAATACACAACACAGAATAAATAAAAATAGTTTGTATGCATTCAAATAATTAGACATGCTAAACCACAGAATTTGGTAACAATTATACATAAGGTGATAAAATACGGCCCTAAACGTCATTTTTGTTAGACTTTTAATAAATAAATGTGACATTGTATAAGTTTCATGATTTTAATTAATTAGACGTGCTTTTTGATTAATACAATTGTATTTGACCATTAAAAAGGAGACCGGAAAAACTGAATTTGGGATAAAATGAAGCGTATTTCTGAAGAGTGCATGCTTTGGGTGGTTTGGATGCCAGTGCTGCTTATTCGGAGGAAAATGGTCTTTTGTTTAACCGCCGGTTGCTTGAATCTCTCATATGCACCATTGAATCAAGCCTTTTTTACTCCACAATGCTGTTATCGGTTTTTAATGTGTCTTGTGTTAATACTAAAACGTCTTCATCCTCTCCTGACAGTCAGGCCACGGACATAATGGAGACCGCGGGCTGGAAGTCAATGATCCAGTCTCATCCTCACTTAGTGGCGGAGGCTTTCCGCGCGCTCGCGTCAGCGCAGTGCCCTCACTTCGGTCTGCCCAGGAAGCGCCTAAAGCAGTCGTGACCACGTTCCCGGAAGCCGGCGTTTAGACTCTATCCCATCGTCGTCATCCGACCCGACGGCACGTGACTGGGACAGGCTGTGTTCACACCCGTCCTGAGCGATGGATGGGGTTCGGCATCTGAGCTTTATTCTGCGACTCTTTCCGTCACTTCAAACAGCCTTAAACTCTCTGCCATGACTCTTGTGTGGAGTTTGAATTCTCTCAGTTCTACTCTGTGCCTGCCTTGTCCCACGAGACCAGGCCTCTTCCCTGTTGCACTAGTTCCCAAACTCTCGCGCTTCCTAGGAATGCGACCCGCGGGGAATAGCATACGGTTTAGTTGTGCGACTAGACATGAAATAAATGTTAACACAATGAGTGCAAGGTCATGTCTTTAAGTGCTGTCAGGCAATCCAAAATAAGTTTTTGTTTACATAATGTATGTGTGCTGTGTATATTATGCATATATAAATACATGCATATATTTTGAAAATAATATATAAACGTAAAATTTTTCTTAAATGCATGCATGTGTGTGTATTTATATATAAATATACACATTACCCACACATAAACAAAAACATATTTTGTATGCGATTAATCGCTTGACAGCACTGTCTTTACACTTTTTGAAAAGATAGCTATGCCCCATATTGATGGCATGATTTCTATCTAAAGACACAGTTTAAACACGGGAGGGGGGGGGGGGTACTAGTACTATTCCATATTGTAAGGAAAAATAGCATTTCAGATATTTGTATTGATGTGTGTGACAAGGAATTATTGTTTGTGTCCTGCCCCCTTGACCTGTGTCTCATTTCACTCCATTTCTGGACCCTAGTGTTGCTTCCCTTGAGTTGGTCTGCCGTATACAGACCAGCAGAAGGCGTGTGGCCCATAATGCATTGTGTGACCGGACCAGACACGTCCTCTGTGATCAGGAGAGGTTTGGATGCTGAGCATCAATGTGTGTGTGTGTGTCGTGGATGATTGGGGGGGGTCTCGCTGTACTGACCGCTTCTGTTAAAGGACATGTTTTGTGAGGATCCTGGAATATCTTCCTCTTTTATAACGATGCCTGCATTAACTCATTAAACACGTTCAGCAGTCAGTGGTGTTGATAGAATATACTTCCATTCAAACGTTTGGGTTGGAAATCTTATGTTTTTTTTTTTTTTAAGGAGTCTGTTTTGCTCTGTAAAAATAAAACAGTAAAATTAATTCATGAATATATTTTGAAATGTAATTATTACACCGCTTCAGTGTCACACGATCCTTCAGAAATCAATAATCAAGAAACGGCTCATATTAATGTTAAATGCAATTTTTCAGGATTATAAAAAATACAGAATTTGAATTATAAATATTATGTAGCATTGTCTTTTAATATCATTTTTGATCTGTTTAATGCAATCTTGCTAATTAAAGTAATTTATATTTTTCTGAATATTACTGAAATTATGAATGCTGTATTTATATTTATATATATGGGTGTTTCTGCAACTACGAGCACTTTTATGTCCCAGCAGTGAATTAAGACTTCTGTTTAAATTTGTCATATGCTGCTTTATAAATATATTCACAGTGTCATTAAACACCTTGATACAAATATAATCAATTAGTGTGATTTAATATAAAGCATTTATAGCTCCAAACACCTTTTTTGTTAATGTCGCACAACTCTGGTCATAATATTGAGATATATAAAATAAGCGAATTGATTATTTGTGTCTGTCCCCCTCTTTTAAGTCCTTATGAAAAAGACTTATTATGCATTTGATCAAAGACAAACACGTGTAGTGTTCATGGAAGGAGAGATTATCACGAGAGCACATTGCTGACCGGTTGGGCCGCTCACTACCTCACTCACAAGATCCCAAAATACAAGGTAAATATCATATTTTCTGTCAGGATTTATTGTGTGTACTTGCCATACAGCTTAGTAGTTCTGTACTTGAACTACATTTAAAACATAAATGTATATTACTGTTTAATTCATGTGTATTAAGATGCTAAGACTCAAAACTAATGATAAGAGACTAGTTCAGGGTTTACTGTATATTAAATGACAAATATTCAGTCGCTTTTATTTTCTACTGATGTTCAGTAGCCTGTTTGTGATTTCATGCACTTTAATATTGTGTCCTTACCGACGCAAGATGTCATTACCTCAGCTCTGCTTTATTTATCATATTTATATTTGCAAAGATTATTTACACCTTGAAATTGCAACATCTGTCATAAAAAGCTAAATATGTAATCTTTAGTGTGTGTGGAAACTATTGACATCTAAGGTCACTGTGAGAAAACCATGAAATCCCCTGTTTTGTGTAGTATTTTTATATCAGTATTCACAAAACTGCACAAAATTTGAAATATATATATTTTTTATAAAAAGAACAAGTGTATATAATGGACATTATTGTAATGTTGCGGTAAGGACATTTTGTAAGAGGAAGAGGTGGAAAAACAAAAAAATAACATGTTTCAGATTAAAATCTTAATGACTTGCAATTTTGTTGACCTTTTTATATGTATTACAGCTATAATTAAAATTCACAGGGGTTTATTGTTTTATACGTTTTGGAGTAAAAAGTGCCTGTTGTTGCAGAAACACACACTCACACACACACACTCTCTCTCTCTCACACACACACACACACGTACTCACTCACTCACTCACCACACACGTACTCACTCACACAGTCACGCACTCACTCACACACTCTCTCACTCTCATTCACACACACACACACACACACACACACACACAGTCACGCACACACACACACACACTCTCTCACTCTCATTCACTCACACACACACACACACACACACAGTCACGCACTCACTCACACACTCTCTCACTCTCATTCACTCACACACACACACACACACACACTCTCTCTCTCTCTCTCTCTCTCTCTCTCTCACACACACACACACACGTACTCACTCACTCACTCACTCACACACACACACACACGTACTCACTCACACAGTCACGCACTCACTCACACACTCTCTCACTCTCATTCACTCACACACACACACACACACACTCACAGTCACGCACACACACACACACACACACTCACATACGCACACTCACGCACACACTCACTCACTCACACAGTCACGCACACACATACACACACTCAGGAAACACACACACTCACTCACACACACACACACACACTCACTCACGCACACACATACTCACTCACGCGCACACACACACACTGTCACACTCACTCTCACAGTCACACACTCACTCTCTCACACAGACACACACAAGCATCGTTTTTGTTTGCATAAAAGTGTGTGCTGTGTACAGTTACTAATGTAGTTGTTATAATGTTATATATAATATAACGTATAACAGTTATAATGTTATATATAATACACACACATACAGTATATATTTAGAAAATGTTTACATGTATGTATTTATCTTCATATAATAATACATGCATGTGTCTATTTATATATGCATAATAAATATACACCGTACAAAAACTTATTTTGGATGCAATTAATCATTTGATCACATTAATATATTACATTTACATTAATATAATTTTTACTAAAGTGGTCTCTAAATTGGCAGTTTTCCACTAATTGAGTCATATACTGATTTTAATGGCATATGTAATGTCTTATACTATTATATGGCTTAGTTATTATATTATATACATGTTTCAGTGTATAGTAAAACATTTTTCAGTGTTTTACTTCATGATCTCATCCCGAGGAGTTAGCTATAGTTATTATCTTTAGTAAGAAGTGAAATGTCACCTGCAGAATGACTGATGTTTTGGTTATTTGTGTTGAACACATGTCAAGAAGGTGATGAAACGGTTAAAAAGAGCGATATAAGACCATTGCAGTGTAACTCTAAACACTAAAACGCATCAGCACAGTCGTTCCTGATCACTGTGATCTCTGCTGATGAGAAATCAGGGCTAATTAAAGCAAGCATGCAGTCTGTACTCCCAGCTATCAAACACATCTCTCCCCAGATAATGAGACGCTGTGCATTCATAAAGCTGTTATATTCCATCATAAGACAATTCAGTTCTGTCTTTTCTTCTCTTTTCTTGTGTGTGAATCGGACGCTGGCAGGCCGTCTATGTTCAGAGCCAAAAACATACCGATCCATTGTGAAAGAAACAAAAGCATCCTCTAATAAAACATTTATTTCATATGGAGTAAACTTCAAATCGACTAACTCCAGACTTACTGTTAAACTAGTGCACGATGCATGACTAACGTGTGCTGTAATTAAGATTATATGATCTTTGAATATATCAGACAAGTGAAGTATACTTGCTCTTTACACACTAAGCATGTCTTTAATTGGACTTCTGCTCAATTAAAGTGCATTAAGTACACATGTAGTTGTTCCAAGTCAAGCAGACTTTAAGTTTAGCATACTAAAAGTACAATTGCAGGGCATTTTAAGTATTAATTAACAATTAAACTGCACACCTGACGGCTATAGAAAGGTGCGTAGGAGGCAAAACTAAGCTAAGTACATGCATATGAGAATGTATTTGTAGTATGCATGAAATACATGCATTTCAAATACATATTTTGGTGGTTTTCATGCACATCAACTAATGTCACACGGGTCTATACATCAGAAAGCTTTTTATTGAATATGATCATGTATTAGAGCTCGATGAAATGAGACACATCATAGGATGCAATGTTTTTATCCAGAGCTCGTGTGATTTTCAGGATATTTTACTGAGTAAGAATCAGTGTCATAAAAACGTGTCACTACAGATCTCAGGTTGAACTGTCTGGATATGCTTCATGTTTAATCTGTGACTAAATAAAAGCAATCATTAACCCTCTATGGTGCAGTTTTGCATCATTTTCCTTCACTGGAAAAATGTATTATGAATTCAATTTTTACATATCTTTTTTAAGCCACATCGAAGTGCTCTATAAACTGCTTTATTGATATTTTTAGAGAAATGTTTAAATAATAAAGGTGTGCAAAGATTTCTAAAAGAAACATGAGTTTGATAATCAGAGAAAAATGATCCACACTGTAGCGTACTTTATTATTTCTGTGATTTTACTTCAAATGATTTCATTGAATGTGTTTCTAGTCATTGTGAATGTGCACCATGGAGGGGTAGAAGAAAGCTGTATTTTACAGATATTGGAGACATAAAGCGTACATTTGGCTGAAAAATAAAGCCATATGACAAGCATGATGACTCAAATCTAGATCTACTTGATATAGCTGTCAAACACTAACAGTAGGAATGTGTTTATGCTGGATTGATAGATGA
>QVTF01003361.1:25000-32396 GCA_003573665.1 Oxygymnocypris stewartii
TCAGTTATAAATCAAGTGACTGTCTGTGAGAGTGAGTCACTGAATCATTCATGACTCGTTCAGAAACACTGATTCATTCAGTTATAAATCAAGTGACTGTCTATGAGAGTGAGTCACTGAATCATTCATGACTCGTTCAGAAACACTGATTCATTTAGTTATAAATCAAGTGACTGTCTGTGAAAGTGAGTCACTGAATCATTCATGACTCGTTCAGAAACACTGATTCATTCAGTTATAAATCAAGTGACTGTCTGTGAGAGTGAGTCACTGAATCATTCATGACTCGTTCAGAAACACTGATTAATTTAGTTATAAATCAAGTGACTCTCTGTGAGAGTGAGTCACTGAATCATTCATGACTCGTTCAGAAACACTGATTCATTTAGTTATAAATCAAGTGACTGTCTATGAGAGTGAGTCACTGAATCATTCATGACTCGTTCAGAAACACTGATTCATTTAGTTATAAATCAAGTGACTCTCTGTGAGAGTGAGTCACTGAATCATTAATGACTCGTTCAGAAACACTGATTCATTTAGTTATAAATCAAGTGACTGTCTATGAGAGTGAGTCACTGAATCATTCATGACTCGTTCAGAAACACTGATTCATTCAGTTATAAATCAAGTGACTGTCTGTGAAGTGAATCACTGAATCATTCATGACTCGTTCAGAAACACTGATTAATTTAGTTATAAATCAAGTGACTGTCTGTGAAAGTGAATCACTGAATCATTCATGACTCGTTCAGAAACACTGATTCATTCAGTTATAAATCAAGTGGCTGTCTGTGAGAGTGAGTCACTGAATCATTCATGACTCGTTCAGAAACACTGATTCATTCAGTTATAAATCAAGTGACTGTCTGTGAAAGTGAGTCACTGAATCATTCATGACTCGTTCAGAAACACTGATTCATTCAGTTATAAATCAAGTGACTGTCTGTGAAAGTGAATCACTGAATCATTCATGACTCGTTCAGAAACACTGATTCATTCAGTTATAAATCAAGTGGCTGTCTGTGAGAGTGAATCACTGAATCATTCATGACTCGTTCAGAAACACTGATTCATTCAGTTATAAATCAAGTGACTGTCTATGAGAGTGAGTCACTGAATCATTCATGACTCGTTCAGAAACACTGATTCATTCAGTTATAATCAAGTGACTGTCTGTGAGTGAATCACTGAATCATTCATGACTCGTTCAGAAACACTGATTCATTCAGTTATAAATCAAGTGACTGTCTGTGAAAGTGAGTCACTGAATCATTCATGACTCGTTCAGAAACACTGATTCATTCAGTTATAAATCAAGTGACTGTCTGTGAGTGAGTCACTGAATCATTCATGACTCGTTCAGAAACACTGATTAATTCAGTTATAAATCAAGTGACTGTCTGTGAAAGTGAATCACTGAATCATTCATGACTCGTTCAGAAACACTGATTCATTCAGGTCCAAAACAACACTGCTATGTTGCTAAGAGATGAAGTATGGATTTTGCCTCCAAAGTTAACGCCCGTTCACACCAAACACGATAAAGATAAATATATAGTTCTAAAAATCGTTCTCAATATTAAAGAATAGCAGCGTCCACACCACAACTATAACGATAAAGGCACAAAGAAATGATATCGTTGGAATCACCTCCAGAAGGATTTTTTTCAGCTTATGAACGATAAAAACACTGACAGCCAATCAGAATCCATCCTGCTATAATGAGCTGGAGAATTTAAAGTGGCAGACGCATGTGCGCTTAGAATAAACAGACGTTATCGTTCGCTGGTGTGGACGCTAATATCGTTATCGTGCTTGGTGTGAACGGGTCTTTATTCTCTCTGGTGGAGGTAAAAATAGACATCACAGCTGCCAATATTGTGTCTAAAATGTAAGTTACTCAATATTAACTTCATGATTTTATAAAAGCAGCGTCACAGCCTTGCTGCTGGAATATTAGCGCAACAATAATATAGGTTGCATTAAACAGGAATGATGTTGATCTTCAAATCTTTTCATTTGTAAACAAATAATTCGTAGTTCTACGTGATGATTGTCTTGGTTATATATTTGTACGTTTAGGGTTTAAAAACATCCAAATGATCTGTAAAGGGTAAATATTAAATCATGTATGCAATACACTGCAGTGCTGATCCTATGTGCCAAATAACCCTTTTGCTCCAGGATTGAGTTCTGGTCCACTTAAGATAAAGTCTTAATAATTTGTAGAAACTAGTTTGGCTGGTAATTAGCGCAGGCTGCCATCCTGAGGCACGGCTGAGAGGATCATTTGCTGAAGCAGATGTGAAAGTAGGGCTGTTTGAAATCGCACAGACGAGCAACCCTGTATTTTCTCTATAATTACTAATTTTGCTGTAAGCTTAACAGCAGCGGATGAAAACTCAGTCAGCAAAGGACTGCATTCATGAAGACATTTCCATCTAAAATGGTCCGGAGCGCATCAGTGAGGCTGTGCTTTATCGAATATGGTTAAAAATCTTACGTTAACAAAATAACATGTCTGTGCAAACGTTAAAATGGGTGTAAAATGTTGTTGTCAAATAACCGAACAGCTTGAGAGCAACATTATAAATGATGCAAACAGCCAGTAATTTGAAAGTTCCCTGTATAATGTGAAATCAATGTGTGTGTGTGTGGGGGGGGTCCGTTCATCTATCATTGCTCACAAAACTTAATTAAGACAATACCTCCATGTAAAAACAGAGAGAGAAATAATGCATTTCCGTATGAGCTGCAGGTGAAACGTTTTCAGCATCGTCTGAAAGTCAAAGATTGAAGATAGCCCTCAACGGAAACGAGAGAAAAGAAAGAGAGGTTTTTGTCTTTGATGAAACATTTATTCACTTTTGAGTCCCCCTGGTCTTGTACGATGTTCACTAAACTAGAGCGCTCATATCTTCATTTTTCATTTCGCAGGCCTCAATGCCTTGACAAGGGAAGATGAATATCATTCACATTTAGAGAAATGTGGTGAGAGACAACGTCAGGTGAAGCAGCAAGGAGATGATAATGCTAATGTGGGAGCAGTTAAAGGATGACGAACAACCGGGGAAATTGCTGTGACAAGTCGAGGATCACAGGCAAAATAAAACGCTTTACTGCCTTGAGAGGAGAACTTGTGCTGACAATCGCTCCCAATCCTTTCCCTCTCTCTCTCTCTCTCTCTATGTAGGGTGGCAGTAATTCTACACGTAATTTGGTAATATGTTTGATGTCTAACTCAAGCTGTGACTTTGGTAGAGGTAAGGCATACAAGGTTTGCTGAGGGGGAATCTAAAGACGTTAATTAAAGACTTTAACTAAACTTCAGTACTGTCTGCAGGCTATAGAGTCATATTTACTTTCATGTTAAGCTTACACAAATAGCATACTTCATCTCAGGTTCACACGAGTGTTCTATTAGAATTATCAGTTTATGCTACGAATGCTTGAATCTGATTGGCTGACGAACATTCTAAAGTGTGCAATTATCTTCAGGTAAACACACGGGGAAGTAGTTCCAGGCAGCTCTCGACCGCATTACAGCTCCGTATCACTTCACTAAAGTTATTTCAGTTATTTCAAAGGTCTTACAACAGTAACATTACCAAAACCCACAACGACACTGGCCAAACAAATAAATACAGTAAAAAAAGGATAAAAACGACAGATACTTTCCATGATTTTGCAACAAAATTACATTTTATAATGTATGGAAAGCAGATAGCCTACTCTTTCTCTCTCCCTCACAGACACACATATAGTTTGCACACACTTAACATAAGCGCTAATGTAATTAGCACTACTCTGACGATTTTATCAGTAACATAGTTTAAGAACTTAAAAACTACATGACTTCTCACAAGCGAGGTAGCAACAACGGCTCTGTTCGTGAAGAAAATTAACTTAAATTCTCACTATAGACATCGCTGCCGATCACTGACTCACAGAGGTAACGTTAATCTCTCTCTCTGTCTCATAACTTAGTTATTAACTGTATTAACTGCATTAGTCTGCTATCAACAGAGCCTCCGTTACGGTTTAAAATGACGTTTTGGAATTAGCAAAGAGAGGCGTTGGATGAGATGCGGAAGAAATAATCCTACTCACAATAGCGATTGAAGTAGAAAAAACAGATGAATGCCTTGAAATATATCATCTGATTGATATCTTGAGGTGTGGCAACCGTAGTATAAGCGGAATAATTGACGTTGAATTATTAATTATTAGAAAAATAATGCACACCCGAGGTGTAACGCCCAATCCACAAAACATTTGACAACATGAAACTCTCCAGATGCAGTTAACAGTGTATATTCAATAGTTGCAACCATTTTCATATATATATATATTATATATATATATATAAACTTGTCACTTATATATATATATAATCACACATAAAAGTCATCCTACAGTCCGCAGCAATAGATTTGACATATTCTGACCAATCTATAGTAGAAATATGGTTTATTATTTATTTATGGTACATGGTTTATTTAAATCTATATAAAAATGATTGATATATGCTACTATTGAAAAGTTTAGGATCTGTAAGTTTGTTTTGAAAGATGTTTTTGAAAACTCTTATACTCTCCATTGATCAAAATAATACAGTAAAACATTAAATATTATTACAGTGTATTATTACAATGTGCATTCAAATATTTTAGTAAGTATTAGTAAATTTGTATTTAGTAAGTATATTTATTTTAAAATTAGTATATGAAGAGTTCATTTGCATAAAACTTGTTGAAAAAATCATGTTTTTTCATTTGTGCATTCCAATTAATTTCAATCAAACTGCAGTTAGGTTATTTTGATTAGGTAAATAATAATAATAATAATAACAGCTAACTAACAATAAAAACACGATAGCATAATAAAAAACATGATTTTGGGAAAAAAAATTGTTATCTGTTTTTGCAAATAATCTCAGATGTAGTAAAGTAAATCATTCTAATAGGCTGATTTGGTGCTCTTATTATTATTATTATAAATGCTGAATCAATTGTGCATGCAACAAAGTGTGAGTGTGTGAGTGAGTGTGTGTGTGTGAGTGTGCGTGTGCGTGTGCGTGTGTGTGTGTGTGTGTGTGTGTGTGTGAGTGTGTGAGTGTGTGTGTGTGTGTGTGTGTGTGTGTGTGTGTGTGTGTGAGTGTGTGTGTGCGTGTGTGTTGTTTGTGTGTGTGTTGTGTGTGTGTGAGTGTGCGTGTGCGTGTGTGTGTGTGAGTGTGTGAGTGAGTGTGTGTGTGTGAGTGTGCGTGTGCGTGTGCGTGTGCGTGTGCGTGTGTGTGTGTGTGTGTGTGATGTTGTAGTGTGTGGTGTGTGTGTGTGTGTGTGTGTGAGTGTGTGAGTGTGTGTGTGTGTGTGTGGTGTGTGGTGTGTGTGTGTGGGTGTGTGTGTGTGGTGTTTGTGAGTGCGTGTGTGTGTGTGAGTGTGCGTGTGCGTGGGCGTGTGTGTGTGTGTGTGTGTGTGTGTGCGTGTGTGAGTGTGTGTGTGTGTGTGTGTGGTGTTGTGTGTGTGTGTGTGTGAGTGTGCGTGTGCATGTGCGTGTGCGTGTGCGTGTGTGTGAGTGTGTGTGTGTGGGCATGTTTATGTGGTTTATGAGGACACAAATTTGTATAATGACATGGGTATGACAGGTATTACAAGGAGAAGGTGATTTATGAGGACATTTTCAGTGTCCCCATAATTTAAAACACTTATAAATCATACAGAGTGAGTTTTTTTTAGGGAAAATAGAAATGCACCGTCTCCTGTGAGGGCTAAGTTTAGGTGTAGGGTAAGTGTAGGGCAATAGCACATACAGCTTGTACAGTATAAAAACCATTACGCCTATGGAAAGTCCCCCGTAAACCATAAAAACCAACATGTGTGTGTGTGTGCGTGTGCGTGAGTGTGTGTGTGTGTGTGCGTGTGCGTGTGTGGTGTGTTTACATAAAAAACATGTATTCATGATATATCAGCATATACCAATCTATACCACCAAAGAAATTAAATGGTTTAAAAATCAGATAATATCTGTAATTTGATAACGTATTGTACAATGTGTCAGTCACCTACAGCGACAGCGTCATAATATGACATCCACACAGCGAGAGAAGAATCAGTCTAGACGGTCATCTGTAATGAGCATTATGGAGCAGCTGTCTGCCAGTCCCTGGGGTGGACATATCTTTTACGGCTTGACATAAAGGTAATTGCCGTGGTGACCAGAACCAGCCCTCTAGAAAGTTATTAAGAAGTCAGGGACATCTCAGTGGCGGCTCATGGATGAGGATGCTGTTAAATGCACACCTCTGATGGCTCTCCAGCCTCGGGGCAGGAATCTGTTTGGATGTCAGACCTGCATCTTCTTCTTGTCATTTTCCATCCGTTTCTCTTTCTTGTGCCGTCCCCATATTTTCTCAGCCCTAGAGACTGTTTGTTCAGCTGTGATATGTGCCTTATTTTGAGAGTTTACGTTCTTGGATTGTATACTCTGCCATTGTTTAAAGTGACAGTTCACCCAAAAGTAATCTCAAAGGCTGAAATGCATAGCTTTTTTCTGCCCAGATTTTTGTCTGGATGAGCCAAGTCAGAGCAAATCTGTGGATACTGGGCAGTCAGAGTTGATAGATTTGACAGAAAATCTGATTTTTAGAACACATTATTTCACTGATACATGTTTTCTGCACAAGTTGGTTGATTCTGGGGACAAATCCTCATTTGTTTAGTGTACGACGCCCAGTTTTTTTCTCTGTAACCAGTTTTTAAAGTTAGCAGGTGTATGATGCGTAGTGTTATAAAATATGTTTGTATTTTAAAGGACCTCGGGCCTCTTTTATAACTGTTGCGCAGAAACCATCTCAAATTTGATCTTACGATCATATCTCGAATATGCATATGTTTGATTCATGAACAAACGTACGAACGGAAACGCGCACGCATCTCTTTCAGATGTCAAATCTATAAATCGCAATGATTTTGAACTTGCACGCAGTTGAATGGTTTCAGCTCTCTGCCTTGTAAACGACTCCTAATTAATGTCATTAACATATAAAATATCACCAATCATCATAATTAAGAACAGCTTATATTTAAAAAACTCCAATACTCAGAGAAGAAAAACCACGTCAAAGACTGTTTGTATAATATGAGCGCTGGCGTGGATTTAAGTGTACGCACACTCTATGAATGAATGAATGATGCATTTATATAGCGCTTTATTGTGTATTGTTGTACACCCAAAGCACTATGCAATCATGTCGGGGGGGGGGGGGTCTCCTCAACCACCACAGAGTCATAGAGCCAATCAAGTGTATGCTCTCACCACACACCAGCTACAGGTGGAGAGAGAGAGAGTCATAGAGCCAATCAGTGTATGCTCTCACCACACACCAGCACAGTGG
>QVTF01003362.1:0-244725 GCA_003573665.1 Oxygymnocypris stewartii
CCAACATAAGATCAGTGATGCGTGAAGTGATTTGGTGAAAGTACAGTGTGTTACAGTACAGTTATTAACTTTGTTTCATAATAAATAATCATAAAAAATATGCCAAAGCAATTATTTTCAAAATGAATGTTGTAGTATAACCAACATAAGATCAGTGATGTGTGAAGTGATTTTGGTGAAAGTACAGTGTGTTACAGTAAAGTTATTAATTTTGTTTCATAATAAATAATCATAAAAAATATGCCAAATAATATATTTTCAAAATAAGTGTTGTAGTATAACCAGCATAAGATCAGTGATGTGTGAAGTGATTTTGGTGAAAGTACAGTGAGTTACAGTAAAGTTATTAACTTTTTCATAATAAATAATCATAAAAAATATGCCAAAGCAATTATTTTCAAAATGAATGTTGTAGTATAACCAGCATTAGATCGGTGATGTGTGAAGTGATTTTGGTGAAAGTACAGTGTGTTACAGTACAGTTATTAATTTTGTTTCATAATAAATAATCATAACAAATATGCCAAAGCAATTATTTTCAAAATGAATGTTGTAGTATAACCAACATAAGATCAGTGATGTGTGAAGTGATTTTGGTGAAAGTACAGTGTGTTACAGTAAAGTTATTAATTTTGTTTCATAATAAATAATCATAAAAAATATGCCAAATAATATATTTTCAAATAAGTGTTGTAGTATAACCAGCATAAGATCAGTGATGAGTGAAGTGATTTTGGGGAAAGTACATTGAGTTACAGTAAAGTTATTAACTTTTTTCATAATAAATAATCATAGAAAATATGCCAAAGCAATTATTTTAAAATGAATGTTGTAGTATAACCAGCATTAGATCAGTGATGTGTGAAGTGATTTTGGTGAAAGTACAGTGTGTTACAGTAAAGTTATTAATTTTGTTTCATAATAAATAATCATAAAAAAGATTCCAAATAATTTATTTTCAAAATAAGTGTTGTAGTATAACCAGCATAAAATCAGTGATGTGTGAAGTGATTTTGGTGAAAGTACAGTTTGTTACAGTAAAGTTATTAATTTTGTTTCATAGTAAATAATCATAAAAAATATGCCAAAGCAATTATTTCCAAAATAAATGTTGTAGTATAACCAGCATAAGATCAGTGATGTGTGAAGTGATTTTGGTGAAAGTGCAGTGTGTTACAGTACAGTTATTAACTTTTTTCATATTAAATAATCATAAAAAATATGCCAAAGCAATTATTTTTAAAATGAATGTTGTAGTATAACCAACATAAGATCAGTGATGTGTGAAGTGATTTTGGTGAAAGTACAGTGTGTTACAGTAAAGTTATTAATTTTGTTTCATAATAAATAATCATAAAAAATATGCCAAATAATATATTTTCAAAATAAGTGTTGTAGTTTAACCAGCATAAGATCAGTGATGTGTGAAGTGATTTTGGTGAAAGTACAGTGAGTTACAGTAAAGTTATTAACTTTTTTCATAATAAATAATCATAAAAAATATGCCAAAGCAATTATTTTCAAAATGAATGTTGTAGTATAACCAGCATTAGATCGGTGATGTGTGAAGTGATTTTGGTGAAAGTACAGTGTGTTACAGTAACGTTATTAATTTTGTTTCATAATAAATAATCATAAAAAATATGCCAAATAATTTATTTTCAAAATAAGTGTTGTAGTATAACCAGCAGGAGAGCACTGATGTGTGAATTGATTTTGGTGAAAGTACAGTTTGTTACAGTAAAGTTATTAATTTTGTTTCATAATAAATAATCATAAAAAATATGCCAAATAATATATTTTCAAAATAAGTGTTGTAGTATAACCAGCAGTAGAGCACTGGTGCGTGAAGTGATTTTGGTGAAAGTACAGTGTGTTACAGTAAAGTTATTAACTATTTTTCATAATAAAAAATAATAAAAAATGTGTAAAAGCAATATTTATAAAATAACTGTTGTAGTATAACCAGCAGGAGAGCAGTGACGCGTGTACTAAATTTGGTGACACTACAATGTTTTACTGTGAAGGTATTGAGTATTTTATTAGTAACGTTTTTCGCGTTTCGCACTTTGCAGACGGTCCCTTAGGACTTGTCTCTCAGACGCCAGCGCATTTAGATCAATGTATTTTGCACGGAGCGGAGGAAAGCTTGTTTTGAGGAAAACGCTCCGGTTACTATGGTAACCTCGGTTCCCTGAAAGCGGGAACGAGACATCACGGAGATTACTCCGTTATGGGAACTCCTTCCCTCCAACCTTTCCTGAAGACCTATTGGCTCACGCCAGTCAATGACTGGCCAATTGTCGCGAAGCATGCAAATATGACGAGCTCGAGAGGCAGTATAAATGCAGCGCCCGCGACAATACGTCAGAATCTGAACTGAACGCCGCTTGGCTGAACTAGCAGCGATCACGGCGATCACCGTGATGTCTCGTTCCCGCTTTCAGGGAACCGAGGTTACCATAGTAACCGGAGCGTTCCCTTTCAAGCTGTCACGAGACATCACGGAGATTACTCCGTTATGGGAACGTTATTCAATCCCGCCGTGAGAGAAGCTACGGACAGCCTGAACCAGATACACAGCGCGAAAGCATTCCCACCAATAACAGAGCTCGAAGGGCGGGCTCACAGCTGATAGATGGAGATAAGCCAATGAGCGCCTACACCTCAGGTATACAAAATTTGCATATCTGGCAAGTGACTACATGGGCTGCGCTGAGAGCAGGGCAGAACACATCCAGCCATAGCAGTATTATAGGAGCTATACAGAGTAACTGTGTTTGAGCAGCATACCATAACATGACCATGTCCGCGGCACTGAACTCAGGGCCGACAACAACACCTCATAAGGGCTGCATAATGTACTGTACAAGCAGCACCTCCCACAAAGGTAACTTAGCAACATGAATTAGTTACTCACCGACCGCTCTTGGGAGGCTAAGGACTGAACGTCCAGCTTGTAAAACCTGGCGAAGATATTCTGCGAAGACCACCGGCTGGCAAGCAATATCTTGAATACACATACATCTCAACCACGCTAGGTGGAACGATAGCCCTCAATGCACAGAGGGAATTTCCAAACCTTGGGTTGTATATGCCTCCTTGATAGCGTCCACAATCCATTGTGACAGACTCAGCTTCGATACGGCTCGGTCGTTCGTACACCCACCATAGCATCCAGAAACTGGATCGATTGCCGAAAACTGCTTGAACGGTCAATGTAAAATCTCAAAAACACTGACGGGGCAAACTGCAGTCTGGGCGTCCGCACTCTGTGAGGGCGATGATTTAGTAGCAAAGGCTGACGGCGAACCGTCTCCGTCCTTTCGAAGGGGGGTAGACAGTGATTTAGGCACGGAGTGACACTGCAGTCCCGAGACCGAATCGAATGCAGTCGCTGTCCACAGAAAAAGCGTGTAATGCTCTATGCGCTTAGCCGAAGCAAAGGCTAGAAGGACTGTAGTTTTGAGGAATAGTTCCTTCAACCTACGGATGTAAAAAACCCAATGGCTGCAATGAGAGAGCTCTTACCCCACTTCCTGGTCCCAGAGCGGAAACGAAAGTGGACATGGGGGATGTAGTCTTTTTACCGAACGATTGCCCGCTCTGCGGGGAACGGGCACGGCAATGCCACGACATAGACTTCAGTGTCGATGGTAACGATCCACTATCCAGTCTGTGCAGCGGGAAACTCAGAACATACGGTGCAAGTAGTCAGGTCGATATGAGCCGGACTCCTTCACAAACACTCCCATTTGAAGCATACAAACGTTTTGTACAGGGTTTTCGCGCTCCCATGAGCGTGCGAGACTGTAAGGCGCCCCTCTCTGATACCCCTGAAGCGATCACACATGATGGCTCTATAGTTTCAGGTTCGACCTGGAATAGCATATATTTCCTGCCGGGGAACGGCAAGGCGGTGCCTCCAGCACTTCCGTCAAGTCTGGGAACCCAGGCTGGATTCAGGGCGATGAGTATCCCTGATGCTCGCTCCACCCTGATCTCTCATAACACCAGCGGTAACATTCCTTGATCGGAGGAAATGCATACGGGCTAGCTGCTGGTCAGCGTGATGTCAGCGGGGAGTGAAGAACAACAGGCAATGCGTGTTCTCGCTCTGGCGAACAGATCCACCTCCGCTCTCCCTTAAAGATTTATGTATGAAACCACAGACGTGCTGTCGGTGCGAATCAGTACATTTTGCTGGTCCAGCTGTGGCTGAAAATCCTTTAGAGCTAAGAAGACTGCTTCCAGCTCCAGGCGATTTAAGTGCCACTGGCTCTGAGGTTCCAGCTACAGTCCCGAAGCTGGCATTCCCTCGCACACTACTCCCCAGCCGCTGAAATACCCTCAACTGAACAGAGCTGCCCTGCCTGAAAGGCGCAGGGAAGACAATTGGCCGCGGCTCGATCTCGCGAGAGGCTGGATAATCTCCACGCGATCTCACGAGAGGCAGGCTCTCATCTCACGCGATCTCACGAGAGGCAGGCTCTCATCCCACGCGATCTCACGAGAGGCAGGGTCTCATCCCCCACGCGATCTCGCGAGAGGCGGGTTCTCATAGCTTAGGGACTCCAAGTGAATAAACAGAGAGTCTATGTGTGCTGATAAGCGTATCCAGGGACCGAGCTAAAATCAGCCAATCGTCCAGATAGTTGAGGATGCGCCTTCCGCTCGATTTGAGTGGGAAGTGCTGCATTGATGCACTTTGAAAGTGCGTGGGGCCGGAGCAGCCCGGACGGGGGAACAGAGTATTGGAACGCTGTGCTTCTCCCTGACAGTTGACAGCTATTCAGAAAAACCGTCTGAGTATGCGGTGCTATCCGAATGTAAAAGTACGCGTCCTTTAAATCCACGGACGCAAACCAGTCCCCGGGGCGAATTCGCGCCAGGATCTGCTTAGCGTTAGCATCCTGAACGGACGCTTTCCAAGCGCTCTGTTGATGGGTCCGAGATCTAGAATCGGGCAGAGTCTACCCTCTCTCTAGGCACCCCAAACAGCGGCTGGACAAAAACAGCCGTCCCGCCTGTTCGCTGAAAATTGCTCTATTGCTCCTTCCCCGAGCAATTGTATAGCTCTTGTTAGGATAAGGGCATTTCGAGTCAGTGTTAGAGACTACGCCACGCCATTGAAACGGGGTGGTCTGTGTCTGAATTGAAGGGTGTACCCTCGCTCTTATGCAGAGCAGCCAGCGTGAGATTCTCACGCGCTCATGAACTGACACAGCGGCTACAGCGGCTGGCAGCTATAACCCGTGTGGGCAGTGGGTCCGGTCGCTAAGGGGAGGGGCGAGCGGCGGTGGTGACTGAGCGAGGAGGAAGCTCCTCGTGCAAACGTATGCTTTAATGAACACACTTCGTCCCACACATTTTACAATTTTGAGACAGCTTGAGGGCTCCTGCACTGGTCGTGGTGCCTCTTCCCGGGTCTCTTAACTTGTCAGAGAAGACCTCGATCCCGGGGTCTTCTACAACATAGCGGCTGTAATAACTACAGGCTGACTATGCTATACGACCTAATTGAACACCACGTGAAGGGGCGTAAACAACTGGCGTAATAGTCCGGCGGGGAGGCTGATAGGATGCGCCCTTTCAAGGCATCAGGTGACTCCTCGCCTTCGCGCAGTCTTCCACAATAGCGGCTGTAATAACCACAGGCTGACTGCTATACGACCTAGTTGAACACCACGTGAAGGGGCGTAAACAACTGGCGTAATAGTCCGGCGAAATCTGGGAGGCATGCGCCCTTCAGGGCATCAGGTGACTCCTCGCCTTCGCGCAGTCTTCCACAATATAGCGGCTGTAATAACCACAGGCTGACTGCTATACGACCTAGTTGAACACCACGTGAAGGGGCGTAAACAACTGGCGTAATAGTCCGGCGAAATCTGGGAGGCTGATAGGATGCGCCCTTCAGGGCATCAGGTGACTCCTCGCCTTCGCGCGATCCTCTAAGCGGCTGTAATAACTACAGGCTGACTGCTATACGACCTAGTTGAACACCACGTGAAGGGGCGTAAACAACTGGTGTAATAGTCCGGCGAAATCTGGGAGGCTGATAGGATGCGCCCTTCAGGGCATCAGGTGACTCCTCGCCTTCGCGCGATCCTCTACAATATAGCGGCTGTAATAACTACAGGCTGACTGCTATACGACCTAGTTGAACACCACGTGAAGGGGCGTAAACAACTGGCGTAATAGTCCGGCGAAATCTGGGAGGCTGATAGGATGCGCCCTTCAGGGCATCAGGTGACTCCTCGCCTTCGCGCGCTTTTCGGCGCAGGGGTGTCATGTGACTCCTCACCTTCGCGCGCTTTTTCGCGCAGGGGTGTCATGTGACTCCTCACCTTCGCGCGCTTTCCGCGCAGGAGCATCAGATCCCATCGCCTTCGCGCACTTTGTGAATTAGAAAAACATATCCTCTACACACAAGGCGCCGCCGATGCTATCATGTGAATTATAAAAAGTTCACTACACACTGTAGCCGCTGACAAGGGGCTGTTACCATGTGAATTATAAATGTCCTCTACCCACTGTAGCCGCTAATAAGGGGCTATTATCATGTGAATGAGAAGTTGTCCCGATCACACGGTAGCCGCTAATGAGGGGCTATTATCATGTAATGAGAGGTTGTTCCGAACACACGGTAGCCGCTAATGAGGGGCTATTATCACGTGGATGAGAGGTTGTCCCGATCACACGGTAGCCGCTAATGAGGGGCTATTATCGTGTAATGAGAGGTTGTTCCGAACACGCGGTAGCCGCTAATGAGGGGCTATTATCATGTGAATGAGAGAGGAGCGATTGTGCTTTGCAAACAGCAGAACGCCGCTCTGAGGCGGGGGCTGCATGCTTACACAGTGGGTTCTTCCGTGCAGCATCTGCGGCGAGGTGAGATCCCTTTGCTCCCGCATCTGCCCTCGGCTCTCCGCACCACCATGGAAGGGGGGCGTGAGAAGCCGGGCTGATGTCCTGTCCTGCAGGTTCGACGGTGAGAGGAATGCGGACATTCAGTCTGCATGAGCTCATCACCTGAGTCCCGAAGGTCCACCGCTGATCAGAGGGCAGACGGACTACCTTAAGAAATGTCATACTCACCTGAACGCTGCAGAGGAGCAGCCATGAGGCCTGCCCTCGAATGAGCGAACCTTAACCGTGAGTTGTACCATTTTAAGCCATAACCTAGGTTCAGCAAGGTGAAGAAAAAGATTCTGACGTATTGTCGCGGGCGCTGCATTTATACTGCCTCTCGAGCTCGTCATATTTGCATGCTTCGCGACAATTGGCCAGTCATTGACTGGCGTGAGCCAATAGGTCTTCAGGAAAGGTTGGAGGGAAGGAGTTCCCATAACGGAGTAATCTCCGTGATGTCTCGTGACAGCTTGAAAGGGAACACACTTTGTAGCTTGTTTACTACATCACTACGAATAAAAAGAGGTGTCATTTGTGCCGTAAAAACGTTTTGCTCGCGAGTTATTGATCCGGAAAAGTCGAATCTGTGAATATCTTGCCAACTTTACCGAGTGATGTTTACACACAGCCCTTACTGGCATACACATCTGTTACATTGACATCCCACTGTGGGTATTAACGCGCCACCTGAGTGACGAGCCTTCTTTTTTTGTTGTTTTTTGTGATTTTCTTTGTCCAGTCATATGAGAATATATCGCATTTAGGCTAAAAACAGGTTCGGCGCTTATAGCGGTTTGGAAAAGAACTGCATCTTGCAGTACATTTTAAACAAGGAAATATAGCGATTTGGCATGAAACATTGACGGAGCAGTGAATAGGTTCAGTACACAGCAAAATGGCATGACGAACTCATTTTTTTTTTAATTTGGCGTTTATCGCGTTTTGGAAAAGAGCTCTTCATATCCAAGTTACGCATTTCTAGTAATTGTGCAGTTAAGTCTCGTACTGAATTTGCAGAACGTTTTGGAATATTTGCCCTCTCCACAAATTTATCACTATCGAAAAACAGTAATATATAATAAGAAGGCTTATACTGACCTATTACGATTTTGCCTGCATCTCCCTTGTAAATGTATATATTTTTTGCTGTTTTATTAAAACCTTTTCAGAGATACATCATCAATGACAATTATAACAATATTTAATTTGAGATTTGTTGTATTTTGAATCCAATTTTTCTTTGTAAAAGGCAAAAAGTTGGTCATGCTGATTTCTAAGTTAAGGATTGATTGGTTGTAATATACATTGAACCAAACAATCGTAACATCATAACATTGAGAATTCAATATAGTTAATTTTTTGACAAAACAAAATTTTTCGGTAGTGACTTCACATTTTCAGTTGTGACAGTAAAGTTTTGGTAGCGACCACATATCATTACAGAATTTAAACTCTCATACCACCTAAAACATACTAAAATGTTGTTTATTTCCCCCAAATAAAGGATTATGTGTTCTCTCTGGTCACTACTGAAACAAGGATGGCATGTTTCGGTCACGACTGTTATGGTAGTGACAATTTTAGATACTGTTTAACCTAGCTCAAATATACTAAAACCAGCATATGATAAGCTAGCCAAATTCTGAACAGTGGTACACATAAAAACTAAATGTTATTGAATAACACCAAACAAAGTGTGCTTAATAACAGAAAAAAGGTGTTTGGAAGTGGCATTCCGTTATACAGATTTTCAGACTTTTGAACACATTTATCTCAAAATTATGGGAACTAACTATCAGTGTCTCAGCCAATGGTCTAAAACATACACTTTTTCGATTGTGACATGAAAATGTGGGACACAAGTTTCATATTTTACAAAGACATTTACAAAATCTATTTTTAAATACAAGAATGGAATAAAATGCAAAAATAATTTCAATATAAATTTCATAAGTTGAAATGTAAAAATATTAGATGTATAAAATAATAATACAATAATATAATATAATTATCTTCTTGTTCAGGATGTTGCAAACAGTAGTTATTTGTCAAAGTGTATTTGTAGTCATGTGTTTAATTATATATAATACAAAATAAACATTCCATAAAAATTCGAATAAAATATAAAAAATTCAGTACAGCTTTAAATAAAACAAAAAAATTAAGCATGACAACTAAAGTACTCAAACAACATATTTAAACTATATTAACACTCTGGCAGAAAGTGACAAAAAAAACTCATCAGGAGGCAGTTCCAGTTTTATCAGTTTTAAATTGAAAATAATTATAAACAGAAAAAACAAGCAATTTGTAGACAAAAATGCAATGCTACATTATATACTAATGACAAAATAAGCCAGCCTCTAATAAAAAAAATAACAAATAACATTGGTTTTAACTGCAGGTAACACAGTTATTAACATTTCACTTCATTATTCAAGAATATTGATTTCAAGAGTTTAGTTTCCAACTCCAATAGGTTGTTGGTGCTGAAGGCCCAGTCAAGCTTAAAGAGAGAGAGAAACAAAACCACAAACACATTCGTATTTTTTGTTAGATTCATATGTGCTATTAGGACATAAAAAACCTTGACTTGGCACTAGAGATGCACCGATACTGAATTTCTCTGCCGATACCGATAGCCGATTATTTAGAGTGAAACCGGACGATACCGATAGTTATGTACATCCACGCACCCCGTCCGCGTGCAGGCAATTTTTTGTAAAGTCCAAACACTTGTACTGCGCTTGTGTCGAACTCGGCAATTCTTGCTCATCCGTGGATTAGTATGCTTTGAAAGCTGTACGGACGCGGCTGTGCACGAGATGGAACGGAACACGGAAAGTGAAGTATACCTGGGCCTTAAGATTTCTGATCATGTGAAAAGAGTGAGAGAGGAGATTTCAATGGAAGCTCTTTGGGAGCAGAGTCTGGTTTATACTTGCCGCGTCAGCACGAGCGGCAAAAAATAAGCAAATACTGAGGAAACGATGGCGAATGGGATGGAGGATTTAGTTTTCAATTATCTTTAGTGTCGCTTTTTTTAACTGTTAATGCCTTATTGTCATGTTAATTTTGACCGCCCCTAAATTCAACAGAGATTTGCTTCAAGCACAGTATGAGTTGCAGTCTGACACATTTTTCCGCCGCCTCTTGATTGACAGAATATAATCGGCCCTGACCCTCGGCTGATTTTGAACAACCGGTCTATAGTGAAATAAATTGCTTTAGTTGGCCGATACCGATTGTTGGCCGATTGGTGCATCTCTACTTGGCACTCTATTAGAAGGTGTTTGAACACAACATTAGGATAATCATTGAAATATCCTTTATAACCAGTCTCAGGAAAAAATAAAGGGCTTTGTGATTACACTTACCACTGCTGCTCAGGACCATCAATGATGTCAGGATTGTGTCCTCCATCACATCATCTGTGCTTCTGGTTAAGGATTCTATTACAACAACAAATCTACAGTTACAAGCCCAATTTTATTTTAATGTAATTTTGCCAATACCTTTCCACTACATTTCAGATGTTGCTTAATATTACAAAAAATATAAATTTACCCAACACTGCTTCAGTCAGCAAGTTGGATCCAACACTCTTGGTTGATCTGTTCTCATTAAAGTGGTGAATTATGTTCCTCATTTGAAACAGATGTGTTGACGGCAAAGACATGTTCAAAAAGTAGTCGTTCTTCTTCATTTGAGTGAACAGTTGCTCTGAAATCTCACTACTGACTTTGTCAGCCAGCTGAGGCACGAGGGTGAGCTTCCTCAGAACATCTCTATCTGTGCTGCCTTCAGGAAAATGGTCACAAAGTATGTAATGATCAGCTGAACCCGTCACTGGGTGTCCGTGAGGATCTGTCCCTCTGTTTTCTTTATCCAGCCAGGGCAGGGACACATTCAGCTGTCCACATCTGGCCAGTTCTTTGTTAGCTTGAGTGGGTTCCACCAGGCATCCTTCAAATGGAGAGAAGGGTAACTTTTCTGGTGCCCTTAGATTGGTGTGTTTTGCAAGTGCCTGTGCAAAGTCATAAATTATGACATTAGGCATATGATGCCATGATAATAGCAAATCGGCAAAATCTTGAGGGCTTTCAGCTCGAAGATTGCATTTTATGGTGTAAACAATTCCACAGGGGCACATAATCACTCCCCAGCCTCCTAATAAAAGACAGAACAACACAGAAGAGAAAAAGAAAATGTAATAGGTTAAAGAGTTAGTTCACCCCAAATTAAAATGATGTCATTAATTACTCACCGTTGTGTCGTTTCAAACCCGCGAGACCTCCGTTTATCTTCGGAACACAAATTAGGATATTTTTGATGGAATCTGAGAGATCTCTGACCATAGATAGCAAGGGTCCTTACAAGATCAAGGTCCAGAAACGTAGCAAGGAGATCGGTAAAATAATCCATGTGACATCAGGGGTTCAACCTTTTTCCCCTTTGCGAAGAAAAGAAAAATAACGAGTTCCTTCAACAGTTCGTCTCCTCTACGTCAGCATAGCGCCAGCGGATACTCTCCAAAATGGCGCTAGGGTGACGCGGAGGAGACGAATTTGAATAAAGTTTTTCTTTTCTTTTCTTTTGCACACAAAATGTATTCTCGTAGCTTCATAAAATTATGGTTGAACCACTGATGTCACATGGATTATTTTACCGATCTCCTTGCTACGTTTCTGGACCTTGATCGTGTAAGGATCCTTACTGTCTATGGGAAGGTCAGAGAGCTCTCAGATTCCATCAAAAATATCTTAATTTGTGCTGCGAAGATGAACGAAGGTCTCATGGGTTTGGAACGGCATTAGGGTGAGTAATTAATGACAGATTTTTTTTTTTTGGTATTAAAATACATTGGAAATATTTTAAAATACACTAAAGCTTGGAGTATGATTTTTTTTACAAATATTTTATTCTTAACATGCATTAAATTAATAAAACCAAATGGCACAAGGTTACAATATATTTCTATTTTGTACTATTAATCAAAGCATCCTGAAAACAAAAAAATAAAAATTACGGTTTTCACAAAAATATTAAGCAACAACTGTTTTTAACATTAATAATAAGAAGAAATGTTTCTTGAAAACCAATTCATGTTTGCTGTCCCCAGAATACATTACATTTGAAAACTTATTCAAATAGAAAATAGTTTTTTTACTGTAATATTTCCCGATATTAGTGTGTTAATGAATTTTACAATCAAATGAATGCAGTCTGTGAGAGTGAGAATAAGACACTTTCAAAATCATAATTAAAACAACAAAAAATCTTTCTGACACAAACCTTTGAACATGCATTATTTAAAAGTATAAATATTTATTATTTAGCTATTAATACTAAAAATGATGAATTCATAAATATTTTATGGGGAAATAATATCTTTTTTAACTATCTTTACCGTGTCATTAAAAGGTCAACATTTCTGCATGTTGTTCACACCTACTGACTTTGATTTGACAAATCAAATAACCAATAACCAATAATTAATTCCACAATACCACACATTTACAGGAATTTGGTTAAAACAGCAGAATACAAATTAAACTCACCAGAGGCACTCCAGATTTTTGAATAGATTTTGTCATATGTTTGCTTGGATTTCAATTCTTTGTACAATCTAAGAAGGAGATCGCTGCGAGATCCAGTGGAATCCACATCGCATTCAATGCATACAGTTCTAATCACGTCATCCTGTCAAAACCAATATTATTTCATAAATGTTCATTTGAATGCAAATAATTTATTCAAAACACTGAAAGTGTTGTTATACTAATAAAGCAAACCTTCTGTTTGAAAAGTTCTTCTCTGAGTCTTTCCTCTGTAACTGTCATTTTTAAAATCTCGGATGAAGTGTGGACTTTCTCAAACTCTGTGTTTAGCACAGTGTCTGAATGCCGTGTGTTTTTGCCAATCCAAGGAGCCCAAAAGTGATAACTTGGCGGTACTGCAAATGGATTGTGTTCACCATCTAAAACAGCAGAAGAAAAAAAATCAGAAGGTGCATTCTTTCAAAAAGTTTACTATATAGTGTAATATCCACTATATGCATATACTCTCAACAAATCCTCGACAGATCATCTCTTTGGACAGTGACTCCCAGAACTCTTCCAGACTGACCTCCCCTTTAAAATTCTCTGGAGGTTTTTCAATGTCATTTTCTGAAAACATAACATGAGTATTTTACTATGACAAGAACAACATGTCAAAAAAGTATTAAAGGATTAAACTGGCAAATGAACAGCATTACAATTGTTATACCTGATAATGTTGAAGCAGTCTGTTTGTGTACACCCATGATAACCACCGGAGGATGATCGCCACAGGTGGGGCATGAATACTTGTATTCATGATCTGTGAGGGCTTCAAACAGCAAATAAGCATCCAGCATTGCGTCTGGAGGTGGAAACTCCACCCCTGTCGTAAGTTGTAAAAACTCAACTGCTCTGCTCACTGAAGTATGGACCTACAGAAAATATTGGTTGATTGCAACCCCCCCCCCAAAAAGTTCAAACACTTTCAACAATTAACATTTAAAAATAGCATTTGACAACTCAACACATTCATGGATCAGTGACAAAAGTATTCATCGATAAGGAAAATGAATAGTCTACTTAAAAAAAATGTAGAATTGTTGTTAGAAATGTACACTTTGTATACCTTGTGACAAAGAAGTACACGTTAACACACTTTTGAAAAAATATATACTGAAGTGTGAAGTGATTGTAATATTTTCATTCAATTCATTGCATGTTATTTACAATTAAATGAAAATGTATTATAGTTAAATTTTTTATTAAATACAAGTTAGTTAAAGTTAAAAGTGCTCTTTTGACCCACTTAAGTCCATCTTTATATGCAATTTCATAATTATTGCTGTTGTCTTTGTAATAGGGTTAAAGTGTAGTGCCAAATGATAAACTAAAATATCTAATTAAACGTGTATGTCATGTTTGTAAATATATTTTCTAATTACACATTTTTTATGACAAATACAATTTAGTACATTTAAAATATATAAACTTTAAATGTATTATTATCCCTAAAAAAAGATGATTAAAATGTACTTTAAAGTAAAACTCTTAATTTTATATTATCCACTATATGTGTTAGGAAAGTCATAAAAAGTATCTTTGAGTACAAATTAAAGGCTTTTTAACTTCATAAAAGTCTATTTTATTGGCTATTAGGTTTTTTATAATCTGAAGAATACTAAAATTGTACATTTAGTAGAATTAAGTGTGCTTTTTTCTTTTAGTTTTTTTACAAGGGTATCTGATATTATAACTGAATTATTGATTATAACAGATATTGATTTATTATATACTTTTTTCTGCTTGTTTTCAGTTGGACCACGCAACTTGGCCAAAACAAATTAAATTGGCCCTCAAATTTTCTTTGCTTAAATATTTTTAAGGAAATAATAATAACATATTATGTCAAACTACTTAAAGGGGCCATCGGATGCAAAATGCTTTAAAAAAATCCCCTTTCTCAGATCAGGCTGTTCTGAGATTCTTGGCAGAGTGACATAGTTCTGCTATGGCCCCTCCCACGATTGTTGATTGACACTGCTGTTTTAGCACAGACCCACACTGAGTGAGCTGGAAAAAATCTGCCATTGTTTCGACGCTGGAGCAGGTTTAGACAAAAATGTCTCCTAAGCAATTGAGGCGTTTTGTTTTGTTGCTGGATGTATTAATGAACATAGCAGTCATCATTTACTCCCGACATCTGAGCCGCTGAAGACACAGGAGATTACATTTGTCTTTGAAGGGAATGGACCCCCCGATCTACCTAAAATGTGTTTATGTTCACGCGAAACATTCACGATCCAGCCTCACCAACAGAAGTAATTTTTTTATTTTGTATTAATCTTTGCAAAATTCCGCGGCTAAAGTTTACAGTCTCACGAGAACGGCTCTTCACCCTGAGGAAGAGAGAGGAAGGGTGAGCAGAGCTCATTAGCATTTAAAGGGACATGCACCGAAATGGGTCGCTGTGAACAGCGCTGTTTTTTGAAAGGGTAAAAAGGGTGTTGTTTTACACTACCATTGAGCAATTTTAATCAAATTATGTTATAGATTTTTGGTAACACTTTATTTTAGGGTGTCTTAACTAGTTGCTTATTAGCATGCATATTACTAGAATATTAGCCATTTGTTAGTAGTAATTAAGCGCATAATAATGCCTTATTCTACATGGCCTTATTCTACATCCATAATCCTACCCAATGCCTAAACTTAACAACTACCTTACTAACTATTAATAAGCAGTAAATTAGGAATTTATTGAGGGGAAAGTCATAGTTAATAGTGAATAAGTGTTCCCTATTCTAAAGTGTTACCAACTTTTAATTAAATGGTCATAAACCCCCTGATTCAGCACTGGTTAGTTATCACCACAGTAAAAAAAAAAAGCTAAAAAAGTGATCTTGGTGGTGCGCTGCAGAGCGGAGGGGAGGCAGAAAATACAAATAAATGCACATTCATTTGCACTCTGAATCGAAAACATTTAAAGGAACGCGCTGTTGCAGCTATAACTTTTTAAGGCTTATTATGCAGTGTTTATATAAGCCTTTTGAGGGGTTGTGTCAAAGAGCTGTAAAAACACGTACACTCTAAGTGGATGAATCATGTTTGTGCCAAACTCTTATTACAAAGCAAACACAAACACTCTCCTTCGATCCATGAACGTTTCTCTCAGTAAAAGTGCACAATGTCATTTCACAGTCTGAAGCATCTGTCATAGCAAATCAACACATGCTGTTGTGAATAATTAAGCGAAGCGTCTTCTCATAGGATAAGAACACGCATTCTCATGAATAATTTAATAGACACCGACGTGTCGTTGATGTACTATCGTCCTTTTCCACGTCACAAATTGTGACATCAACACAATGTAGATTTTAAACCAGGAAGATGAAAATAGGGCAAAAAAGCTAAATATTAAAGGGTTATTCCACTTCAAAATGAAAATGTTGTCATTAATCACTTACCCCCATGTTGTTCCATAAAAGTTTCGTTTGTCTTCGGAACACAATTTAATATATTTTGGATTAAAACTGGGAGGCTTGTGACTGTCCCATTGACTGCCAAGTAAATTACACTGTCAAGGTCCAGAAAAGTATGAAAAGCATCACCAGAATACTCCATCTGCCATCAGTGGTTCAATCGTAACATTATGTAGCGACGAGAATACTTTATTGTATGGAAATATATAAAATAACGACTTTATTCAACAATTAGGCACCGTAACGTCTCCTTTGCATCACCGTAGCGCCATTTTGGACACAGAAGTGTATACGCATTTTGCATCCAGGGTATAATCTCCAAAATGGCACTATGATGACGCATCAAAAACTAGTTCCGAAGACGAACAAAGCATTTAGGGGTTTGGAACGTCATAGGGGTAAGTGATTATTAATGACAAAATGTCAATTTTGGGGTGGAGTACCCCTTTAACCAGTTTTCTCAAACAGTTAAAATGATCAGAAGCTAACATTGTCTTCTATGATTTGCAACACAAAAACCTCTGCTAAAATAAAAAAAAAAGATTACCTGCAGAAGGTGTCTCAATATTAAACATAAGGGTATGTCAAGGATGATATGATCATTGAAGTTATGGAGGCGATCTTTCCACTCTTGATAACGATAAAACATCCCACACTGCGGGCACTGCTTACAGTAGGTGGCGACATCTATCAATTAAAACAAGTATACATCACAAAACATTGTAGCTGAATAGCACAAAAGCATATGGACAATATAATGTACCTTTAATAATGCACCAATTGGTCAGGATTTTGGCGTTTTGTGTAATTAGAATAGGATCACTGAGGAGAACATCCCCTGGACATTCCTGACACACGGTTTCATTTGGACAAAGGTTTTGTGGGTAATCTTTGCGTGGCGATGGCACCCGCATATCTTCAGGAAGAACAGCAGGTATCTTCTTGTTCTGAAGAATGTAATTCACCATATACTTCAATCCCAGACCTTTCGGTGGATACACATGCCTGTTGTCTGTAATGTCCTCTTCTTCTGAATGTGGCGATCCCTCAGTTTTGAAAAGCTCTCGCTGTGTTTGAAACAGATGCCATTTGGCGACATATTTGTGCAGACATGAACGTCGCAGTTTGGTACAAGGACAGTGCCAAGAGTCTAATTTTGTGTTATATACAACCATGACACGACCCAAACAACTATAAGACGATACATTGGGTTCAAAAACCGAAATGAACTTTTTTGCTGACAAGATGCCAATCGAGGTGTGAACCGAAAGAGGTACGCAGCTACTATTAGCAAGATGTTGCAGAGCGAGGCATTCTTTTTTCTTTTTCTCACTGAACCATTTTCCTCTCACCATCTCGGTTAAAATGTCTTCCTCCAGTGAGACTTGTTCAACCAAAGACTTGCAAAAGCTCGCTGCACTGATATGCATGCACTGGTATGATGTGATGCCGCTTCTCTGCGCAACATCTATGTTATTCTGGCACTCGTTCGATTCGCAGAGGACTCTGTTGTTTTCTCCCAACGTCTGGTATTGGACATGAAGCGGGATGCCGTGGCCGTTTACGACTTTGAGAACTGCAAATATCCCATTTGTCTCATCTATACATTGGCTTGTAAGCTGAAATGTCTCACCGATGTCCAATGCCGACTGATCTGTGTGTTTGCGCTCCATATGTTTTGGTAGGTTGTTTTTAT
This sequence comes from Oxygymnocypris stewartii, assembly GCA_003573665.1. NCBI lineage: Eukaryota > Metazoa > Chordata > Actinopteri > Cypriniformes > Cyprinidae > Oxygymnocypris > Oxygymnocypris stewartii. Next base: position 17,631 of record QVTF01003362.1, read on the forward strand.
TGATGAGGATTTTACACGATGGACATCTTTTTTTAATAACAGGCCGCACGCGAAACTTTCCTGCTGCTGTGGTGGTTGATGGTGTGTCTGGGATCGTCAGAGCGGTCCTATCTGTACTGGTGGATGGGGGTGTGTATGGGATTGAAGGAATGGACTCTGCTGTATCGATGATTGATGGTGTGTTTATAACTGTTGGAGAGGTCACTGGCGTACTGGTGCTTGACAGCGTTTTTGAGGCTGATTCTGAATTCGGATTATGTTTACAGACTTGTAAATGGTTTTTAAAATCGCCTCTCCTAAGAATTGTTGTTGGGCAGTGCATACAGTGGTAATGGAGTGATGCTCTACAGCCCAGTCCACATCTGTGAATAATGAAATCTTAAAACAAACAAACAAACAAAAACCTGCATATTAGTCAAATATATTTATGCTACACATAATATATTCTTTATAATATATAAAATTGCATGTGTAAAGAAAATGTTTATACCTCCATGGACAACTGCTTTGTTACAGTGGCTTTTCAAGTGTAATTTGACTTTGTCTGGTCTGCTGGGCTTAAATATACTGGCCATACAAAAGGGACAATGAAAATTTTTGCAGCATTTTGTGCATCTCTCCAACTGAGGACATTTTTGATCTTTCTGAATGGTAACATGTCTCTGCCAAGGAAAGAAAAACAGATTTAAGATGAAATAGAATAGAGCACCCATTAAAGAGATGACATGAAAATCTGTCATCACTCAGCCTCTTGTGTTTCCCATAACCCATATTTTTATTTCTCTTGAATAGTTAACACAAATTAAGATGTTGTTAATGTAGGTAATGAAGGTATTCAAAACTATGATGCTTCAAAGGTTCATAAAGAGATTGAATCGAGCGTTTCAATCACAGTTTTCTAAAAAAGACACAAGTGCTTCAGGATTTTATTTACATTTAAAAATTAATCAATGCACATACATAGAGCAAGTAGCACAGAATATTCAAGAAGCTCAAACATGCTCGTGTCACATGCGAGAATCTATGTGCACTGATCAATGTTTATATGTCAAGGAATGGACTTTGAATGGAATGACAGAAATAATTCAAATTTCATTAAAAATCTCTATCTGTGTTTTAAAGATAAAAAGTTTTTTTTCCTTCTTGGTTTGGAATGACATAAGGGTGAGTAAATGGTGACAAGTTTTATTTTTGGATGAACTATTTTACTTTAAAAGGTCTGTCTTTCTTTTTTAAATTGAGTTAACATCTCATACATAATATATTTGATCTTATTCAGCAGCAAAGATGCCTTAATAGATTTAAGATCTGTATTGAGATTAAAATATTCATAAAAGATCACTAAATCAGTGGAAAATAGTCAACCATTTGGAACAGTTGACATGGATTTTGCTTTGTGTATATGATATGAATTTAATTTACATAAACAATTAATTACCTGTCTAATTAATTGAGTTTTACAATTTTATCTGTACCAAATTCTATTTTCCATTATTTTATGGATTCCATATCAATGGTTCCATTCAATTTTAATAATCAAAAGCATCTCCAATTAATTTATTTTATATTTAAAAAATAATATTTTTTTATTTTCACTTTTTCAGAAATACTACACATTTTCTCCTAAATTCTGGTAAATAATATTTCTGGTAAATACTCCATTAAAAAGTGTTTTTTGATTATAATTGAATTATTAGACTAGAACACTTGGGTATGTTGTCATTCTTACACTATAATTCAAAACTTTGATTTCAGTGATTTGGACTATGAGATGGACACTTGCTTCTTGCACTCTGTTGCACTTTACTTTTGCTTTAAAAAAGGATTTCATAGAATTTTGTATTTAATTTGGTTTAATAAAATATTTTAAGTAAAATTGTAGATTTTTTTGTGGGAAATTAATTGTTTAGCTTAATCGATAAATTAGTCAATAGATTAATCGAAATAAAAATAGTCGTTAGTGGCAGCTCTACTTTAGTGCTTGATTAATTTGATTACTTTGTTAACTTGCATAACTTAGCACGCACTCACCCACAAGAGTTGCCACTTTTAGGATTTTGTCACCAAATTTAGCTACTTTCTCATTGTTGCCACGACTTTTATTGATTTTTTTTTGGCGACAAGGAGCTATTATAGCTATGCTTGGATAAAACTAGTGATTTTTTGGAGATTTTTTACTTGGCCACACCCTGCCGTAGGCCCATGACCTCTCACGTTTGCTCTCAATCATGCCAATGAGTCTGCGTAGTGAACACACGTCTACACCTGCCATTTACATATGATATGATGACACACACAACCATTTCATTATAAGCATCAATATGGTGGAGAAAAAAATATGAATACATCAGGGCACCAACTACTCAGTGCATGAACATCTTGTTTAAACCACAGACACAAAAGTTACACCACAATTCATGCACAATCATGTCAACCAGGCACTGAGAGACAGTGAATAATCGTGTCATGTGTGCTGGGATGCAGTATTTTGCACGTACTTTGTAGTAATAGAGTGTGTTGACTGAAATAAGTTTGTATGAATATAGCTTTTGTTTTTGGGGAATCATAATATCTCGTATCTGTTGTTGAGCAGGGGAGGGATGCACTTTACATGAAACAAATGCCCAACATTGTGTTTTTTGATCATTTCCATAATGTTTGATGTGCTTGAAGATCACATGAAGAATTTACTAATTCAAATGAGTTGTAAGCATTTCTTAATTCCACTTCAGAAATTTTTGTTATACTTCATCCTTGTTATATTTTTATACTGTCATCATTTGTAAAGTGTGTATATATATATATATATATATATATATATACCAAATTTACCTGCATTTACTTCATATTTGGCGATTTTCTTGTGAAAAATTGAGACTTTTGAGGGTGGTTCTAGAGATTTTCTGAGGGAGCGGTTTGGCAACATTGGCACCCACACAGAGACGGAGAGAGAGAGAGATGCAGAATGTGTCTAGAAGCGTTTAAAAAAAACACACATTTACTACAGGATCTGCATCGAAAAAAGTTTAATATAATCAAGAAGGATTAATTTCCGTGATTCAGCACTGGTCGCGTACAAATCAACACAACCGCACTCTCCGGGCCACCTATTCCAGCAAACCCTGTTGTGCACCAAACGCACTGTTGTTCACCGATAATGTTAAAATGAATAAAACATCACAAAAGCACCAACTTACCGTCGTCCCCGCCATAATTCTGCGCTTTTTAGACACCCTGTCCGGAGATCGCTGGCCTAGCCCTGCTGTCCTGAATTTGCAGCAAAATGGCTGCAGTATTTCGTCGTTTCCGGTGTATTCACGCTCAGAGGCGTCTGGCTGCTTGGCAACCAGGGTTCGAAGTCAACAACAGAAGCAGGACACGCCAGTAAGTGTTTTCTGTTTAATGTTACAGACATGTATCTTCTCTTCTGCTTTAATGTGTGGAGCGTTTAATTGTGAAAATGTTTGAAACGTCTACGCAGGAGACTCCGTCATTAGTTGTATAACTTCAGAAGCGTCGCTTTTGAAATAGAAGTGTAGGCTACTCCTAACATTAATTGTACATAACATGCAATGGAGTGCTTGACAATATTGCTTTTAGTATGCACTTTAGTATGGGTTGTCATCTTACCCTACTATTTTTAAAAGCATGCTTCTCAAAAATGATATGGCCACTTTTGAGAAGCACGTGCAATTATTCTTATTGTTGGTAAAACATAGCCTACTAACACAGTGATTCTCAAACTGGGGGCCGCTAGATGGCGCTAGGGGTGCCGCAAAGAAATTCTAGAATCTGAAATTATTTTACAAATTATTTTACCTGTATGTAAATTATGATTATCCTATGTGAACTATGGTTTATTAAAATTATATTAATTATAAATATTTAAAAAATAATAATAAAATAATATCAATTATACGGCGCACACTATGCTGAAACGTCACCAAACCGTTGACGTACTAGTGAACAACGACATGAACACGCTGATAAATGCGAAGACTTTTTAAAATGGACAAGTTTTTAGATAGAGGATGCAGTGTCTCAGCTGAGAAGGTAAATGCAGAAGAGCACAGCATGAAAAAAACAAAACTGCGTATATTTGACGAATCGTACATAAAATATGGCTTTATGGAATATAGTGACGGCAGACCACAGTGCACACTGTGCTTGAAGATTTTATCAGTTGAAGCACTGAAACCATATAAACTCAACCGACATCTCACAACAATTCATCCAGAGCATGCAAATAAAAGTAAGGATTTTTTTCAGAGAAAGAAAGAAGAATACGTCAAGCAAAAGGTACGACTGACTAACATCACGACAATACCAGAGAAAGCACAGCAAGCATCGTATCTTGCAGCCCTGCGAATAGCCAAATGTAAAAAGCCTCACACAATCGGGGAGGAATTAATACTTCCAGCAGCAGTGGATATGTGCCGAGTGATGGTCGGGGAGGAGGCCGCTAATAAGATTAAATCCATACCGCTGTCCAACCATACAGTAAGCAGGCGGATCAAAGACATCTCTTTTGATGTAAAATCTCAACTGACCGAAAGATTACGATCGTGTGAGCAGTTCGCGCTTCAGCTTGATGAATGCACTGACGTTAGTAGTGCTGCGCAGTTATTAGTGTACGTTCGATATCTATGGGACAGTAAAATTATGGAAGATTATTTATTTTCAAAGGAACTCGAGGGGAGAGCCACAGGTGAGGAAATTTTCAAAATGTTGGACACTTTTATGGTAGAAGAAAAACTGAGTTGGGAAAAATGCGTGTCTGTTTGCACTGATGGTGCGGCAGCAATGACTGGGCACAGGAGTGGAGTTGTCACCCGAATTCAAGCCATAAATCCAAAGATCGCAGCCACTCACTGTATGCTTCATCGTCAAGCACTTGCATCGAAGTCAATGGCACCCGACCTGCATGATGTTTTGGAAGTAGTAGTAGCGGCTGTCAACTTCGTTAAGTCAAGACCACTGAAGTCACGTCTCTTCGCAAAACTATGCACAGAGATGGGAGCAGCTCATGATCGGCTACTGTTCCATTCAGAGGTGCGGTGGCTCTCACGTGGAAAGGTTTTAGAGCGAGTGTTTGAACTGAGACGTGAGCTTCGTGATTTTTTGAAAGAACATAAACCTGATCTAGAACAGTTTTTTTCTGACCAACAGTGGATGGCAAAACTAGCCTACCTTGCAGACATTTTCAGTGGTCTCAATGGACTGAATCTGTCCATTCAGGGATGTTATTCCACAATACTGGAGGCAAGTGACAAAATAATTGCATTCAGGAATAAAATTGACCTTTGGGTATGTAAATTACAAAGAGGCATCACTGACATGTTTCCAAATCTATCTGAATTTTTGGATACAAACTGCATGGCAGTGGACTTCATGCTCAACACCATAACCAGTCACCTCACCTCACTGAATGAACATTTCAGTCGTTACTTCACAGACATTGACATGGAGAAATATGACTGGGTTCGAGATCCTTTTTCTTGTGATGTGATGGCCAGTGGCCTCAGTGGAAAGGCTGAAGATGAACTTTTGGAACTGTCCAGTGATCGTACTCTCAGGATGAGATTTAATCAGCAGGGCCCAGCAGAATTTTGGCCCACAGTTGAAAAAGAGTACAGGGAGATTGCTCTTCAGGCCATGCGAATATTGCTGCCTTTCCCAACAACATACCTTTGTGAGACATCTTTCTCAGCCATGATGGCAATAAAGACAAAATACAGGGCACGGCTTAATGTGGAAGATGACTTGAGAGTTTGCCTGTCACCAATAACACCCAGAATTGATAAGCTCTGCAAAGAAAGACAGTCTCACCCTTCCCACTGAGGCAGGTTGTGTGTATTTGTACAGTGGTTTCTAAATTGATGTGTCTGCATTGCATGATTTATTTTATTTTGTAAAACATGTATAATATTGTATATGTCTTCTATATTGAAAAAAATAGATTTTTTTTTAGTAGAGCAGACATGTTTTTTTATGTTTCTTGCAGAAAAAATGTTTGCTGAAAAAAACAGATTGGTAATCAAATTGCAAACCAAACTTGAGCCACTGTCATTTACTACATTACAATGTAAGAAGTTTAATGCACTTTTTTTTACAATAATATGTCAATTATTTTCAGTATTCATCTTCTACTATGGACATCATAAATTACTGTTCAGTATTCAATACTTTTGTTGCACTTTTCAGACAATATTATTGTTAACTGTCAAAACTGTTTTATAACAAATTGTTATATTTTATGAAATGTATCAGAGACATAAGGCTACACACAGAATTGTTGTTCCAGCATTGTACAAATTAATTCGTTTTTTGGTACAATCTAAAATTTGTAAGTAAAATTGTAAGTTTGAGGATATTTTCGTCATGAGTTTTATTTTGGGGGGCCACAAAAGGATTCACCCTACACAAGAGGGCCTCCTCCTGAAAAAGTTTGAGAACCACTGTACTAACATACTAATTTGCCCAAATTATTTATATGGCACAAATAGTAAGAGTACGTTAAGTTAGTAGGCTATACTAGTAACGTACGCAATACTAAACTCAGACAATCCAGCCTCACAAATAGAGAAAACAAACATTTGAATTTGAATCTGAGATAACAGAGAAACACATATTTTGACAACTTCCCCATGTGTGACAACTAATAACAAAATTATCCTTAATGTCTAATTTTGTTTATTCTATATTGTACTACATTAGGATGGTGCATGTTCCAAAAGTGAGCTAAGACTGCATCTTTTTTTTGGTGTCCTGTTGCTCTGCCTCTTGACCCATGGTTATTTAGATTTATTATTTTTTTCCCCCCGTAAGGTAAAAGACCATGCGTCGCTCAGCTGCCAAATCACGGGGCGATAAAGGCCGCACTGATTCTGTCCCAGGAATTGCTGCTTCAGTCCAGCTTGTTGAGACCGTGGACATCGTCCCAGGCCGCCTCACAGAGTCTACCTGGACCAGCATGCTCTCCCAGGAGGACGGTGAGGAGGTGGTGGTGGATATTATAGCAGAACTGATGGAAGGAGTGATGGACAGATGCTATCAGTTGTATTTACAAAGACAGGTGAGCAGAACATTCATAGAATTAATGTTAATATATGTAGTTTGCTTTGAAAAAGTTAATTCCATATGCTTGTATGCTACTTTTAGCTGTTTTATGTATTATAGGATCGGTTATGCCATGTTATGGTTAAACAGGTTACACAGTATAATCATCCAGACAGTATACTAGTGTTATTTTAGTATCAGTGTGATATTATTATAGTTTGTATCAATATTTTGAATGTTTTTTTTTATTTATTGACATTTTAAAGTTTTAGTCGTTTTTTAGTCCGTTTTATTATTTATTTATTATTTATTTTGTAATAAATATAACTGCATGTTTGTCATTTTTATTTCAGTTATAGTTTTAGTTAGCTGTGATGGATTGGAGTACCATTGATTGTATTGTGTTTTTAACAACATACCAATTTTTCAGCTGACGAAACATCTTTGCAAAATACTTTAATTAGACACAAACTCAATTTTGACAGTTTTGACATTTACATGATCTAGGACTTTTTTACAGCATAGGCCATTAAAGGCTGTAAGCCTATCATTCACAGCCTCATTTTCATCCATGTAAAGTTCAATATGGCGTCTAAACTGATTAAGGTCTATAGGTTTAGAGTATATGAATAGCTTACTTACAATGGAAAAGTTTTGAGGTATTCATTTTGCTCATACACAAACTTTCTATCCTCCAACCAGTTGATACCCTTCTCGATGTGGTGGGCACAAAATAACCTGGTGGAGACGCTAGAATGTCTTCTCCTGAGGAGAGATGAAGGGGATGATCCAGAACATGAACTCTTTTGGCAAGAGGATCCAGAACCTCAGCCCTGTGTGATTGATTGTTGGGCTGAAGGATCTGTACCTGTGGTTCATGCTGCTCAGGAATAGCACACGGTAAGAAAAGGTGGGATGTAGACAGTAGGTGGTCAAGGCAGTGAAATTCTCTGACTCTGTGATGACTTTCTTAACATGTTATATCTTAGCTTTATATGACATCCCAAATAGCCTAACGTGAAAAGACTGGTGGACCAGACAGAGGTTTGTTATGACTGAAACCAAATTCCTGATGCTCACAAACTGTCATTTGTTAACCCAGAAATTAAATTAAATATTTATTCTGTATATTAATATGTAATAATGTGGATCATGGATCATGTGACACTGAAGACTGGAGTAAAGACGCTGAAAATTCAGCTTTACATCACAGGAATAAACTCGATTTTAAAGTATTTTAAAACAGAAAACAGTTTTAAATAATATCAACAAAATACAAAACTTAAAATATTGTGGTAGGTACTGACTGTACATAATGTCTCAACAGAACTACTCCACCTTCAACCTGCTACCGCTCAATGTCAATAGAGTGATGATACCGAATTATTCATGAAAACTGGAGGAACCGGACTTCCTTAAAACGTCAAATAAGGAACTCAAAGGAAGCAAGTCCCTGTTCCTCTTACAGTTTAATTGCCTCTGTTGCTTGCCAAGTTTAGTCCTATTTCACTTAAGAACTTAAAAATAATTTAATTTGGGTCTCTCAGCCTCAAAACACTGACTCATCAAACACAGTTTGGGCCTGAGGTGAGGAAACAGTGAGCTCCAGAAACTCATGAACTGATATGTGAACCAAGACTGGAAAAAAAAAGTCCTCTTACCCTACTATAAATTATGAGAAAATAAAATAATAATATGTACTGGAGCTTCGCTCTGCGGACAATGTAAAGACATTTCTGCACATTTTTTTTATTGAGTAAATTATTGAATTTTTCTGTGACTGTTGTGGCAGTAATACAAAATTAGACCTAATTCATCTTCAACATCTGTCTGTTATTCATACCTGCAATTTAATTAATTATTGAATGAATCCACCCAATATTACTGCCAACTTAATTTGGTGCTATGCCAAATTAATATAATTAATATTTTTGTGCATTTATTTTTCATCCAGCCTGTTAAAAAACAAGTTCAGGTCATTTTTCTGCCAGGATATTATCCATGAATTTTATAGACTTTTCCAGTAACCATAAAACTCAAAGCAGTGCAAAATAAAACAGGTAAAACATCTACATGGAAAATTCCCTCATACTATTACTGTATATCATGCCCTATTTTTATGGATTTTGACTGTCTACACTAATCCTGACAAAATACATAACGCACCATCACCTAAGCACTCTTCTGTTTTAAAGAGCAATTCTATATCCGTTTCCATTCATGATACTGACTCTTAAAGTGGGCAAGTAATGCAATCAACAGGCACAACAGTTGTCATGGGAACCTCACTGGAACTCAGAGAAAATAAATCAGTTTTTATATACAGGCTTCTGTGAAAAGATAAAAGTATCTCCAGGGACTCATGAATATTCAGTAAACAAAATCATATTTATTACATCCTCACACTGTGGTTTAAGAAGTGTGGTGAAATGTGTATATGCTAAAAGCAAAAATCTGTGCTTTTAAGTTGTTTTGACTCATCTGAAAGACTTCTGTATATTTGTAAATGGAGCCTATTGCTGTTCCAGTCCCAGAAATCCAGATGAAAGGAACATTGGTCTAAAGGTTTCAAAAGCCTTGCTTAGCTAGCCTCAGATCTCATCTAAAATTCCCAGTGTACACCAGTGAGGTTGATATATTAAAAACACTTGCAAAATTAATATAGCATTTTTACTAAAAACAGTTACAAATCTTACAAGCCCTCAAAATTCTCTACAGTTACAAAGTGAAGGAGGAAATCGATACAGTATAATAATTATTTAAGATATGTTATTGCTTTGATGCATTCTTTCATTTGTGGGACAATATTTTTTTAACTTTACAACAATGCTTGGGGCAACATGAGGCAAATGTAACATTCTGACTCGTTTTATTAAATCCAATATTATAATAATATCAGGTTTTATTGTGTAAATATTTCAGTATTTTAGGTACTATTACATGCATCCATTTCTTTTCCAAAATATGTTATCAGGGGAAAATGTATAATTGCTCCCAATCTTCCCTCCTTTCAATCTGTTTTTTTCAAACTAACTATAATATATAAGACAATTATTAGTGTTGGAGCCATTATGGAGTATAAACTTCAAGCAATTTCAACCACTCCAACTGGATCCACAATAATTCATAATTTCCACCACAAGATGTCGCTGCAATACCATAAACAGTCCATAAACAGTTTTAAACTGACAACATGGAAACTGCTCATTAGTTCAGCTGTGGAAAAACAACCTCATGATTATTAACTGCATGATCGTTTTATACTTGATTGAATGACTGGCTGGTTCTAGATGGAGCCAGTTTGCTTTAACATTTGCACAAAACAAGCAACATCAGTATGAATGCGTACGCTCATGAATATTCAAGGCCTGTGGGGACTGGAGCGTTCTTGGAAATGGAAACATAGGGTTGGAAAAACATAACGCGCCTTTTCTTTTCAGCGATTAAAGACATTCAAGTGAACTAAATAAAGTGCATCACTGTTAGAAGCTCCTCCAGTCTTTATGCTGATAGACTTAATGTATCAATCTTGAGTCTATATCACCACACAGGCCTAAAATTAGAAAAGTTCCAGCCAAAATAAATGTAGTGACTCACAAATGCTGGTTTCGTGTCAGTGCAAGGATGATATGAGATTAGAAGAATTTGGGGTAAAATCATAAAAAGACATTCATGTAGACTGTGATGTCAGCATTGAGACTCTGATCCACGGCTGCTGTCTTCCTTGCCCTTCGGTTGCCAAAAATAAGAATGAAGTACAAATGTAAAATGCTTTTATTCCTCCTGTGAGAGTAAAATTAGAGCCAGGGGGCCTATTAATGTGAGTTTGCTAAAGACGTCTACGAGACCTCCCGCTGTTTTATTCTAAAAAAGAAGTTCCAACGCATCTAAAGAACAAGCGTGGCATACTGATGAGTATTTAAAGGTCTGTCTGTGCTCAGCCATACCTGCGTTGTTCCGATCATTACATTCTCTCGTGACCTGATTTTCTAGCTGGTTTACACTTCGTTTCAACTCTCAGTCCTCAGCGGTACCGAAATTGTTTGGAAATGCCTTTTTCTGCACTGCGGGGATCTTTTAAAAACTATTTTCCTTATTTTACCCCATAAACGTGAGTTTACGAACGGTTTTTAATCAGTTTCATTTTTGATTCTCTAAGCGGGGGCTTTAAAAGGCATCAAATAAACGTTTTTAATCACATCTCAGCTTTGGATGTGTAAATGCCCAGAGATAACAATCACAGTTTGATCTGATACTGGCCACACATCACTTATCCACAATTTGGGGTCACATTTATGTTCTTAGGTAACAGATTTAGGTTATACAATTGTTTGTATATTACAAATATATTTTGGGATTTTGAAATGTTTCTGAAAATGTCCAGTTTTTTTTGGTCCTGATTAGAACTTTATTTTAAGGTTACAAAAGCATTCTACTAACTTTATTTTTTACCCAAAGTATAATGTTATTTAAGAGTTGATTTTTTAAAGGTTCACCCAAAACTGAAAATTCTGTCATCGTTTACTTAGCCTCATGTCTTTTCAAACCGGTATTCATTTCTTTCCTCTGTCCAACACAAAACAGAAGATATTTTGAATAATGTTGATAACCAAACAGTTGATAGTAGTCATTGACTTCCGCAGTTATTTTTTGATACTATAGAAGTCAATGGCTACCGTTACATAATCAGTTACATAATCTCATTACAAAATAAATGTAACTCTAACTGTTATTGAGAAAGAAAATGTGTAATTAAATTACATTTGCTTAAGAAATTGTTAACGGTTACAAAAGGGGTTAAGAAAAGTAATCAATTGTAATCAGATATATTATTTTAATGTAACTTATTACATTTCCAAAGTAAGCTTCCTGACCATCAACTGTTTGGTTACCAACGTTCTTCAAAATATCTTCTTTTGTGTTCAACGTTTTTGGGTGAACCATCCCTTTAATATTACAATAATGCTGAAATGTTCTTGTCATGATTATAATATTATTTAAAGATTACAAAAACATTTCTTAATTACATAAGGACACTAATAAAGTTATAGGAATGTTCCACAAACATTTCTTTAGAATGTTTTGTCCTGACATCTATAACTTTTAAAAGCATTAGTGAATGTTGTGAGAACTTTCCCTATCGGCTGGGTTAAAGAAGAGACTTTTGAGGGAGATTTCCTTAAACCGATGTCTTTGCCTGAAACATCCCCGTCAAGGCGAATCACGTGTAGGTGGACAAGAAGATTTCTGCTGGTAGTGCATGACGAGGCAGACGCGATGCTTATTGTGTCTTGTCACTGCTGCCATACATACAGTATCTTTTCTCTCTATTGGCCCTTTGTGGAGGTTCAGCTGCGGCCGAGGTAGACAACTTGACCTTCACGTCTCCCATGCTGACAAGCATAGTATGCCCCTTTTTCATTCTACTCATGGGCACTTTTATTTGTATGTGTCTATTTGCGTTTTTAAAGCCTCTCAAAGACCTGTCAGCGCAAACCCCCACTGTGTCAGTCTTCACTCCCTGATGATTAAAAAATGATTAGTTACCTGAGGAGCACAGCCAAATAGCCAAAAGCATTCCAGCACTAACATCCAGAGATGTCATTCTTTTTAAGAGATGCCAGCTGCCGAGCCATTTAAAAACCAATTCCTTCTCTAAATATAAGTGTAGAGGCTGTACAAAACATTTCTGCGATGGATCGATTACCTTTTTAGAAAACCCTTCACCCAATAAGAAAAATCTTCTTTTAGAGACAGATGTTACTTACAGTCAGAAAGAAAGTAGAAAATGTTTAATATTTTAAGGTGTTAAAATCTTTCAAAATACCATCAGATAAGCCTAAAAATATTTTTTATACTTATCTGTTCTCTTGAATTCATGTTAACTCTAGATCATCTTTGTTGGTTGAAAATCACATTCTATTGAGTTATTGTGGCTTTGTCTTTTATCTCCATGGTAACCTTTACCTGTTTTCTTTGTGTGGTAATATATTGCTTATTACATTGCTACTGCAGTTTATAGCCTTTATTCTTCCCTCACTCACCTCAAACCAGAGCAAATCCCTTTTATCAAGAGAAGGTTGTCAAACAGAAAATCAGTTATTCTTTGGCAGCCTTCACATAATCAATGAATGAGATCTCGAAAGCGGTCAGATGGCAAACACAACTATGATTTGATTTCTTCATAAATCAAATCATTGACTTGTAGTGCAGTCATTAAAGATTTGACATTTTCTTTGAAAGCCTGTGTGATTTCTGTGTGAAACAGAACTGCAAAAATAAAGACTTCAAAAGGGTCACCCTGAACACTTCCCCTGTCAGTTTTTTATTTTATGTTATTTTATTTTTGTACAAAGAGACAAATTATTAATTATTTTTAACTAAAACAATTTCTTTTAATTTCATTTTATTGGGCTTAATAAAAATATAGAAATATTTGATCATTAAATGTTTGTCTAATTTTTTAACAAATATATTTTCTAAATATAATGTTACATTGGCAATTACCAAAAATAAAAAATTTCTTTAAAATGAAGTACTAAAGATTAAAACTGACCATGTAAAAATAAAAAGCTAACACAACAGCATAATTTATTTATATAGCATTTTTCATACATAAAATGCAACTCAAAATGCTTCGCAAGCAAAAAAAATGAAAAATTCCTATATCAATATAAAATAAAGCACAGAATGATTCAACAAGTAAACAAATATAAAAAAATACAGAAGAAAAAAAGAAAATAAGGCACAAATGATAAAAAAAAAAAAAAAAGTAAAATTACATACACTTTACACACTATTATACTCATAAGCTACTTTAAAAAGATATGTTTTAACCCGACTTTTAAAAATATACATTCTAGTGGACTCTCACACTTCTTTTGGTAGACTGTTTCAGATTTATGGAGGCAATCTGGATTTCATAATTCTGCATAGGCCTAATGACGAAAGTGGAACCACCAAATCCCTTAAGATTTACTGTGTATTGTGCCAAAAGACCAGTGTTATAGAAGATCGTAACACTGTTAGAAATATATTTAGACAAACAGTCAGAAATGTAAGATGTGCCAGATTATGCAATGTTTTACAGACGAATAAAATAGTTAAAAATCAAACCTTTGATGAACTGGTAACCAATGTAATTCAGTTGAAACCGGTGAAATATGTTCTGGCTTCTTTAAATGTATTAATACTCTGGCCGCTGCATTTTTCACCAATTGTAACTAACTATAGAATCCTTTGGTAAGCCAGTATACATAGCACTACTACAATCAAGTCGAGAGAAGATAAATGCATGGTCAGTTTTATCTTCATTCAGTTTTATAAAATTAGCATTTATCCATTTTACAATGCTAGACAGACTGTTTGACAACCTCCATATTACAACAGTGTCTCTGGGATCAACCAAAATATATAATTGTATGTCATTAGCATAAAAATATAATTCATGTCGAATTTCGAATGCTGCCTAAAGGAGGCATATATAATGAAAATAAAACTGGGCCAAGGATTGATCCTTGTGGAACACCATATATAATATGTCATTGTTCTTTGATGTACGATAATCTATATTCACAAAAAAGTTCCTTTCTGTAATATATACATTTTGAACCAATTTAATACATTACCTGAGAAACCTACACTGTCTGTATTTATTCTCAGATCATTTACTACCTTTAATATGCTCTTTCAATATTATGACCTTGTCTGAAACCTGACTGATATTTCTCCCGAATACTATTTTCATCCAAAATTGATTAAGCTGTTGCAATACAACTTTTTCTAAGATCTTAATTAAAAATGAAATATTCAAAATTGGACTATAGTTATTAAGGAGAGATCAGTCCAAGTTTCTTTTCTTTAGAAGCGATTTCAAAACAGCACTTTTAAAAGCATTAGGAAAAAATGCCCGTCTCAAGTGAATCATTTCCTATGTCCAGGCTAATTTAAAATATGAATAAATAGTACTGTTATAAAACTATAATGCTATATAAATAATATTAAAATAACACTGAGCCACAGTTGCTGTGTTGGGATGCTCAAAGAAACAGAGCAATGTTTTGACAGCAGCATAGACACCTACCAATGGCTTACTTACAATATTTGTCTTTGCATATTAAACTGAGATAAGAGAGAAGAAAGTATTTAAAACTACCTTTATTTTCTCTTGTAAAATAATCCTTTGCATATAAGTTTTTTTTTCTAATTGCTTCTAATGTTCCTTCAGCCATCCAATTCAATTAACTGTCTTATGAAATATAATTTTATGGCACAATTTATACAATCCTTGCACCGAAATGTCATTATAGTCCTTTTAAGAATAAGTCTTTCTTGTTTGTTTGTTTGTTGTTTGTTATGCTGGCTACTGTTAAACCTGTTAAGGTGTACAACTACATTATACGAACAGAAAACACATTAACATTCTTGTCAGCAACATTTATCACAGAATAAAGGTGGTAAAAGACAGAACAGTGGCTTTGTTTTGGAATAACTACCATGTTATGCTGCTTTCCAGATGACTCGAAGTTCTGATTTTTCCCACCTCCTGCTTGGAAATAATGTCTATGACGCCACTTGAAGTCAGATATCCAACCTGTGAACTCGGGGCAGGTCGATCAACCCCAACTTCAGCAAATCGCTTATTTGACGTCACTACATCGGGCCGTGTTATACTTAAAAACAATACACATTAAGATAATGAAATTAAAGTTTTATTTTTCGTCATCTGTTTTCAAAGCAAACGGCAGCAGTTTATATATATTTTTTTTTTTCGTTTTTGCCATAATTGACAGAAAAACACAAAATTCTTCCGTTGTGTCATAGTGACATCATGAGGTAAATATGTTAACGTGACATGTGATTGACTCGAACTCACTGAGGTTTGAAGTGGGACATTTCAACTCAGGTGTTTCCACTTCCGATCTCGTCTGGAACGCGGCACTACTTATGCTGCATTCACACCATATCATAATTAGGCTATGGTGATTTTGAGGCTTTTTTTTTGACGCTCTACATAGAGCTGTTCACACTTTTGGATTTGAACCCTGGCGTGAATGCACCTTTACTAGCATATTGCTGCTGTGTAGGCTATTGTATGCAAACTGTGAACATGGTCACACTTCCACACTTGACCTTGCATTACCATTTTTCTTGACAGCCATTCAAAAAATTTGCTGTATGTTCTGCCAATACACTAGTTTGGTCTTTGTTTTGCTCTTAATTTTCATTCAATCCTAGTCTTATATTGTGCCATCAAAAAAAAGAAGGAATGTTTTGAGAGACACCAAGACATGCTGCTCAATAGTTCCACTTTTTCTTTGAGTCAGATTGACGAGATGATACCGCAGTCTCAAGTTCCAGATGTCAGAGGGAAGTGCATTAACCTGCAGTTTCACTCAAAAACTCAATACTAGCTTGACAGTATAGTCTGCTTGACAATGATTCAAGGTAGCGCAGGGATGTGTAAATGCCCTAAAGTAACTACGAGACAGACTAGACTTACTGGATTTCAAAGCTCCCTTGAGGTCTTCACCAGTTGTTATCCTCCCGTTCCCTTCCGTCTCGCTCTGGTCAGAAAGCCAGAGAACAGATGGTGCCCTCCAAAGTCCCTCTTAATCATGAGCAGGTGGAGAGTGTTCTGTGTGTTCAGAGCAGATTTTATTAGAGGTTTCAACAGCATCTGTACATCCTTACAGTAAAGCTGTTTTATGGAAGACTGTGTCTTTCATCCCCCAATAACCCATATTTATTGGATCATAAAATGTTACGGGACGGTAATTTGTGGTTGTAAAGACAGATTTACAAAGTGTGCACAGGACACTCTTTGGTGGACAAAAAATATGCATCAGTAATATATTAAGATAATGGGCTGAACAGACCATCTCAACTGCTAATTTTGAAAAATCAGTCGGATACGCTGTCTTTACTTCTGAATGATTATGTTTGTCTATTTTATTGAACTGCGACACTGGAGAATAAATCTGCTCTGATGTTTGTTTTGAATGTTTCATATGCATAAACCATCCATTTAAACTTGGCAAGAGTGTGCAATGGGAAAGAAATGTCTCATTATTTGATTTGTAAGCTGTTTATTGTCTAACCAAACAGATAAAATAAAAAAGCACAATAAATCATCTGATTTATAAATTATATTTAATCACAACATTCTTAGTCCTGGGCATGTCTTGGCATATTCTGGAGCTTATGCAAATCAACTCTAACATATTCATAAGGAAAATGCCCTTTCAGCCCTTTTTAATAAAAGATGTGCCATTTTAGACATCAAGTGAAACAAAATGGCAGTCAGTATAAAAACAATCATCCATGTGGACACAATCGTGACTCATCAAATGTTAACATTAGCATTTAAGGCACTCTAAATAGTATCACTGGAACTTCAGATGTGATTTGTCCACACATTGTAGTGCTGGTAGCAGGAATGGCTTTTTCATGTTAGTAATTTTTAGCTCTTCAGGTTTAATGGTCTTATTGGAGAATTGGGAATTGAGAATTGGACCTTAAGATAAAGTGTGACCATGAATAGTGTAGCCACTTTCAAACCAAGCAGTTTTCTGTTGGTCAACGTGGAAAATTTACATGACCAACTTGAACAGGAGTGAAATCTGCGTGGGGAACTTTTTTACCCACACATAAAAATTCACAATTGTGCATATTCATATAAAAATGACTGGATTTTGCACCCAAAATTTCACAGAGTAAATGTGACCACCCTTTAAAGATGTGTTTTACATGCCGTCAATATGTTGATATTGTACATGTCAAACATACAAAGCCTACTTGCATATACCAAGATCACTCTGGACACATTGATGATACCAAGACAATGTCCTAATGTAAATACAAGGTTTTAATA
Organism: Oxygymnocypris stewartii; assembly: GCA_003573665.1. NCBI lineage: Eukaryota > Metazoa > Chordata > Actinopteri > Cypriniformes > Cyprinidae > Oxygymnocypris > Oxygymnocypris stewartii. Next base: position 35,563 of record QVTF01003362.1, read on the forward strand.
AGCTTCTTTGTCTGCTTACAATATAAAACTTCTGACTTTCTTCTTCTCTGACATTGGAAATAATTAATTCAGAGCAGCTGGACGGGATGTTAACCCTCAAGCAGGGCTTCAAGCAGTTTTTGGAGACTTGAAACAGCTTGATAGAATGGAGTTTTGTTTGAAAAACCATTTAAGAAAATTCATTTCCTTTTTTATCTTGGAAGAGAACAAAATAATTGCCATCTCTTCTCTTTTCTTAAAGATTGGAGTAGAAGAGGCAGCTTTTTTTGAGCATCCTCCAGAAAGAAGTAGGACACTGTCTGGGAGGAAGCCGGAGAATAAGGGAGAGAAAATAAAGGAATCTTGGCTATTAAGATCACAGATAAAACCCTCCTGGTGGAAAATACAGAAAGACACATACTAGTTTCCTAATCAACCATCTGCAAAGCAGCAGATTAAAATAGTGCTGTGATTTTATTAAAGTCTGCACGGCTCTCAGTCCACAAGAATCACAGAGAAAGGACATCTGTGACCAAAGCAGAGGGTAAATGCTGATCCACGAGGAGCATTTACCTAAGACGAGTGCCTGTCCTCCCACGTACAGTATACATTCCTCATAAACCTCAGTTCTCCATTTGTCTGGGTTTTCCAGATCTGGAATTATGTATTAATGGGAGATGGGTCAGTTATTCTCTGACACTGAACATACCTTGGGAAATTTCCAAAAGGTCTTTCTAAAAGCAGTTTAAATACAACCGCTTTGGTGTGATGTGACACTAGAAGGGAAATGATTCTCGAAACATTCCTTTCCCATTCTGAGCTCTTTACCAGTGACCAGACTGACAGATGGGCCCTGAAAATGACCTGGTATTCATTTTCTTAAATCCTTTTTGATGTGCAACATTAAGTTGAAATAAGGTTTTTAAATCAGTAATTTAATGCAAACAAGATGGTACTGTAATGAATCGCAGACGTTTGTTTCAAAGAAGTGACTTAAAGCATCAGGTATGTAATGCAGATAACAAGAATCAGTGCACAGTGAAGGAAGCCTGTGTCTCTTTATGTTTCATTAGAGATGTACTGGACCATCAGAAATGGTATTACTTTTTGGATGCCATAGTATTAACCATGTAATGAAGGGTTTAAGTTTAGTAACTGAAGAGTTTTAGTGTAATTATAATCACTATAATAAATGTTTCCTACAGTAAATGCAAAAAGTAATTTGGAGAGTTAGTAATGACACATCCATTACTGTGGTACTGAGAAAAGTGAACTGTATAGAAAATGATGTTTATAAAAGGTCCAATATGATCTTTCATTAAAGATGAAGGAAAATAAATTACACACACACACACACGCACACACGCATGCACACACACACGCACGCACGCACGCACTCACACATGCACACTGGTGCTTAATTTTTTTCCCTTTATTAAAAGTTAATTTACATATTTTTTTATCTTATGCTGAAAGCCCATTTCAACTTGCATTTGTCTCTTGTTGAGTGCTAATTTTAGACCCTTTTTACACACAACTAATTTTTTTTCTTTTAAATTTCTAAATGTAATAAATAAATACTTGGAGGCATCCATATATTTAATTCTTCAACAGTTTCTTATAATAAAGGAATTTAGGAGGAGCTGTATTGATTTTTGCTCTTCTCTCTCTTTACACCCAGTTACTTGTGGTTGGGTTGAAGGGCAGATCTCATTTGGTCGATAACACATTATCACCCGCAGGCCTTGTGCTTCTAACATCGACTTGAGATTAAAGTGGTGGTTTTACAGCCTGATTCCCACTGAGTTTTATGTACATGTCACCCTCTCCCACCCGATACCCTCCATGTGGTGTATGTGTCTTCCTGGGGGTGGGGGTGTATTAAAGTGTCTCTGGAAGAACTTGTGTATGAAGTAACTCAGGTTTCCAGGGCCCAGAGAGTTCATGGACAGTGACTGACACATTCAAGCCTAATGATTTAACCAGAAGTGTAACTCCACGGTCAGGTCTTATCTCCACATAAGTGGATTTATCCGAGATCATGCCTCATAAAAGAGAGAGAGAAGTTAAATTGAGAACATGTGAATATGACAACAGTCACTGGTCGGTCTGCAATTGCAATTGAGGAATGGCTTGATATTTTATCTTAATTTTAAAGTATGTCTTTTATTAGGTGGGAAGTTAATGGTGGTAACAGGTTACAGCTGTTTGGTGACCCACTTAAAGGGGCAGTTCACCCAAAATCGAAAACTCTGTCATCATTTACTCAGCCTCACATTGTTATACAACCTGTATGATTAAAAAAATAAAATAAATCAACAAAGAGCGATGTTGTGATGAAGACCAATGGTTGTCAAGCTCCAGAAATGACCAAAAAACACAATAAAACCATCATAAAAGTGGTTAATCTGATTTTCTTTTAAAGTCAAACAATAGCTTTGTGTGAGAAACACACTGAAATTTAAGTAGCTATAAATTCTGGATAGTTTTTGTATGTGATGTATGTAATCATTTAGCCCAAAATCCTCACACAGGAAGTGGTTGGAGCACAACTTCCTCTGAGGCTGCCACATGGCGGGATTATTCCACTTAACACTCTTACAGACTGTCTCAGCGCTCCACAATCTGCATAACTATGTCACTAAGCTCTTCAGATTTATTTAGCGTGGACATTAATCCACATTCACACCAAAAGCTGCTCTGCTGTCATTGTGAGGCTTCCAGATGGAAAAGAAAATGGATTAAATCATTTGTTGTACTGAAATGAAGGACAATTAAGATTTGTTTCCCATCTCTGTATCCTCAACAAAGCTCCAGTATTAGTTTAATGTGCACCACCCAATTAATTAAACAGAAAATGTTCGGTTAAAACACTCCAAACTCTTAAATGCTTTTAAAACAAAAATAGTAACAGCAAATGATGACAGCACAAATCAATCTTTTCTAGTTTAATTATGACAGCTTATTATGTGACGCGATTGTGAAAGCAGTAAAGTGATATATAAAAGATTTTAAAAAGCATTCCTGCTTTGTGCTTGACCAGCTCTGAATGTTTTTTACGATAAAAACAATCGTTCACATACAATAAATAATATACAAATATACAGAAAACAATCTATATAATCTTAAATAATCATCCATATAATAAATACTATGGAATTTGAAAAATATGGACTACAGTCATACACAATTGCATGAATAATAGTATTTCAATTATATTTGATCCACTGCCGGAAATGGGTGCCGTCAGAATGTTCTTAATAAAGCTTTACACTTTACAATACAGTAATTGATGGACTGGGGTCGTGTGGATTACTGTGATATTTGTATCAGCTGTTTGGGGTCTAGTTGACGGCACCCATTCACTGCAGAGGATCCATTGCTGAGCAAGTGATTTAATGCTACATTGTTCTGATGGAGAAACAAACTCATCTACATCTTGACTTGCCTGAAGGGCAGTACATTTTCAGAAAGTGTACAGTTTTGGGTGAAAAATCCTTTAAGGAATGGTGGGTAAAGATGACAGAATGTAAGTTCTAGGAAAAGCCGATAAAATAGGGCCCAGTGCACTGTTATTATGAAGTAATCTTCAGAATTGCATGATTGAATATTTTTTTATTTACTGGTGTATTTGTTTGTTGTTGAAGGAAATGTCTGTAAATTTATTTTTCTACATATTTTTTTTTGTTACAGTCAAATTATCTACTGTCAACCCCACTATCAAGATACTGACATACATCCACCCAGATTGTTCATTCCCGGCCCCCCTATTTACACAGTAATAATTTTATTTTTCTCCATTTTAACTTAGCTTTAATGCTAGCATCTACTGTGTATGCTTGTCAGCAAATCAATCAGATAATAAAGCTATGCATGCATTACATCATCTAATTAATAATTATGAGCCGGCTCATAAGTTTTATCATGTGTCGCCTCACTTTTCCGATCTCACGCCCCTGCATATAAATCTCTTATATCGTATTTACAGATGTAGGAAGAGGCAGAAATCATGGCGTTCTTGTATTCTCTGCATCTTCTCTCTGAGATTTACGTCGACTGTCTGGATGTACATCTGTCATTAAGCGTTGGTGTCCTCAAGAGTCTCCTGTGTGCTAAACCATCTGTTCTCTGTCATCTGCAGGGCCTTCACCCCTTCCCTCCACCTCACCGTAATAAATATCAAATGCTCGAGGCAAGCGCCGCTGAATAACAATGAGAAAACGCAAAGATTTATTATATGTATAGAATTGCGAAATTCAGCCATGAAATTTTGATGCGAAAGATAGATGATTTGTGAAGATGTATTTTTGGATCACACTTACTGGCTTTTTATGAGGTTCTGTGCCACCGCAGAATGGCTCTTTAATAATAAATGACTGACTTTTTTTTATTCACAACCTCTCAGCCTCATCCGTTTCTGTCTTTGGAAGGATCTTCAGATTCACTTTTATCAATGCAGATATAGCATTAACAGCAGTGACATTAATCTTTCACTAGCATTTACATCACACTCAAAAACTGTTGAACATTTATTGAAATCATGGCATAACTTTAGTTTGAATATTGCAGAAGGTCTGTGTGTTTTTTTTTTTTTTTGGTAGGTGAGTAAAGAAGATGCTAAATATGAGCAATAGCACTTCACTTCTGTACTTTAGTACTATTTCGAGGAGTTTACAGCTACTATAAGTACTGTAAGGGGTAAAAAGCAAGTAAGGGAAATATTCACCTCAAATTTACTGCATAACAATCATTTTAAATATTCAATTGTATTTAATAGGTCAGCATGTCTCTTATAATTGCTATGGCTGTATTTGTTTGATCAAAAATGCAGTAAAAACAGTAATATTGCGAAATATCATTAAAATGTATAACTTTTCTATTTGAATATATCTAAAAATTTTAATTTATTCCTGTGATGTCAGTGTCACACAATTGTTCATTGTTTTGTTTCTTTTTTAATTATTATAAATGTTGTGCAGCTTAATATTTCTGTCAAAACTGTTCCTTTTTTCATGATTCTTTGATTTATATCAATTTAAAAAACATTTAATTTTTTCAACAATTTCTTCCTGATCTCAGAGCTTTGAACAGTAGTGCATATATGATGGATGCTCTTGATCATTTTATAAAGTATTCAGTGCTTAAGCATACTGAACTGTAAAATAACTACTGTACACAATCAAAAGTTTACAAGATTAAAAGATTTACTTTAAGAAAATACAGTGAAAGAAATTAAGAGAAATGACCAGGCGCTTATTGGATTGAACATTTCGATGCCTATTGTTAGTGTTACATGTTTTTTGTTTGTTTCACTTTCTAATGTGCTTTCTTGTTCTCATTAATGTGCAACTTTTATTTTGAGTTCTTGTTTGCTAGCTCATGTAATGTTCATGTTAATTGTTTCTCGGTAACGCATAGATATATTAATAATAATGCCGCATTCAGCAGCCGTACTTCCTCTGTATCTCCAACAACTTTGTGAGTCTTTAACTGGTTGAAAAATCAGCCAGATTACGGCGGCTTTACTGGAAAAGCCAGTCAAGCCAAACATGATTATCTGTTCCAGGAAATTATTCTTATTTACCTCTTGTGTTGTCTAGCACTGGGAACAGAATCACAGGTCTGTAATAAAACCAATTAAAAATTTTAAGCATTGATTTTATAGATGTGGCTTAATAGTTTGCATGTCTTATGCTGGTACTCTGCCCGACCAAAACATATACCAATCATACATTAAAGAAGATGATTTTGGCGAATTGAGTAAAAAGTTGAATGATGAATTTCATTAAATTCGTGCCTTACTATCTAGCAGACAGCTAAAGTCTGAGAGGATGGAGGGAAGGAGATAAAACGATATGTAAAAATAATAAATATGAAAGCATCCTCTGGTTCTTCAAAGCCAACGAAACCACTGTCTGATCTCAAACTCTCCGTTCATCTCAGTTCCCTATTCTTAAAATGTGAAAGTGGAATTGAGAAACCTCTGTGAAAAGGGGGATGGGTCGGCCAGGTCCCAGACTCCTCTTTTATACCTTGATATCACCAAAGATAAAAGATCTTGGCTTTCATCTCCTCTCCTTTTGTATTCATTACACTCGAAAGTGCTTCAGTTTTGTTCGCCCTCAGCAGCTCTGTGATGCAAAAATGACACAGAAGCCTCCTGGTATCAGAAAATCCTCTCCCATTGTACCGTGTAAATTATTCTGGGCTAGTTTTAGCTCTTTTGCAGAATTACTAGCAAAAGAATCATTACTCTCCATAAAGCTTTTTTCATTCTGAAGGGTAATTAGACTCCAACAATGGCTGTTCAATTTAAATGTTCATCTTTAGATATGGATCTTATTCTATCTTTTAATAAGATAAAATGATTTTTTACATTAGCATGATGATTTTAAATATAGTTTTTCACCTGAAAAAATTACAGTTAGGATTATTATGCTGGCATTAGTTATTCATAGTGCCTTGGAATGCAATTCCGATTCTTCGACAGCACCATTCATATACAGTGGAGATCAAATTAGAGAGCCTACAATTTCCTAAACTTCAAGGTCACTTTTTAGTCCTATTTGATGTTACAGAGTAAAAGCTAAATTTTTAAGCATATTTCATGAGTTTAAAATATTTTGTAGCACAGCATAAAAAACTTTAGATAATTAAAAAAGTACTATGATCAAAATTAGAGAACGCTTAACAATACCTTCAAGTTATTGGTGTTAATTTTGCACCTGGTGCTAATTTCCTTAATTATTTGACAAACCAACTGGCAGCCTAACTTTCCAGTTTTCACTGACTTTGCAAGATGGTGAGTCGTTCTAAAGTGACTGAAACCCTCTGATAGCAAATTGTCCAGATGAAGGCCAATAGCAGATATTGCAAGAGAAGCTGGTCATTCCAAATCTGTGATTTCTTGAATTTTGCATCTTTACAATGTCACTAATTCATTCAAGTCCCCCCAAAAGGCCGGCTGTCCACGAAAGACAAATGCATGAGAGGACAGGATAATGCAGACAATCTCAGTGGGGAACCGGTTCAACACTGCAGCTGGAATTGCTTGCCTGTTCAGTTCTGAACAGGGTAAGTGTCTTGGCATACAGTGTCTTGATGTTTAAGTGAATTTGGATTGAAAGGCCAAATCTGCACTTATTAAACCTCTCATCAGCAGAAAGAATCAAAAGGCAAGACTAACCTGAGCAGCATGTTGTGTAGACAGAGGAGAACTGGTCCAGAGTTTACTTCAGTGATGGGAGCAAGTTGAATTTATTTGGGTATGATGGGAAACATTATGCTTGTTATCAAACTGGGGAAAGACTGAACACCAAGTGTGTAAAGAAGTTAGTGTATGGTGGAGGAGGAAGCGTCATGTTTGGGGGATGAACCTCTTATACAGAAACATTGCAGAGTGAATTAAAATGTTAATCAAAACCTCCTTCAGCAACATGCAGTTCTTTCCCTGCGTTCATTGCCCAATCAGTCAGCAATCCATTGAAATAATAAAATGTCCAGGCCAGAGTCCTAATCTAACCCTGATTGAAAATCTCTGTAAAATCCTTGAAGACAAAGTTATGGCTAAGAAACCCACTACAGTCACCAAACTGAAGAGACTGGAAGAAGAGTGGCCCAAGATCACACCAGAGCAGTGCGAGAAACTAGTCATGTCCTGCGGCCGCAGATGCCCTGAAATCATTCAAAGCAAGGACCTCTTCCTCCTAATTTTGACTGCTATAACCTTCAAAAATTATAACTGTAGTCTTTCTTAGTACTACAATCATTGCTGTTCTCTAATTTTGATCACTGTGTTTTCCACAAAATAAAGGGTTTTTGATGAAAAGCCTTGGCTATATTATAAAACACTGTTCTACTAGCATGGTATAGCCACAAATAAAATTTCCCTCAATTTTGAACAACGGAGATAAAAAAAAAATTCTGAAAAAATCAAGTATTCATACATTGTTCTCTAATTTTGATCTGCACGATAGATCAGATATGTGTACCTCAGTCTGCTCATCTGAGTAACAGCACTGTTTACATGTCTCTTGTATCACAACCATATACTCAGTTTCTCGTTTCATACAAAAGCAACTGGAGACATCCAACACAATCTCATGAGAATTCATAGCTAATTTACGCTTTGCTGAATTGGTGGCTAATTTGGCTCTACTGATGGTTTAGGAGTGGACCTTTATGCTTTTTTCTAAAAATCATAATTTTGTTTTGCATAAAAAATCTCATAAAATACGTATTTTAATGTGACAAATGTGAAAATTAGACCTGTTGTTTTAACAAACCCCCAAAGTCAAAAGGTACATAAATCACACAAAATGGCACATTTTGCTGGCAAATAATCAGCACTGGTTGTTTATTTACATATACTTCGGACATTGTAGCAATACAAAGCTGGTTGAAAATTAGTGAACATACGCTTTAATATTTTATAAGGGAATTAGCATTCTCTTCACACTATGATAATACTATCAAAATGACTTGAGTAGCTCTAGCTCAACCACAGAAAACTCCATACACTAAACCTTTTCTTATTTTCTGACAAGTAACAAGCGTAAAGAACTGAAAAAAAAATATTCACGTGTGCACCAGACTTAAAGTGACAGGTTAGAGATGTGTGTGTATTTTTATTTTCTCATATGATAATTTTAGGTGGCAGATGCAGCAGAATGTAAAACTGCAGTCACTGTGAAGCATCCCACTGGTCGTTACTGACAGAACGGTTTCTCCTCTCTGTCTTTAGAAACAAGAGTAGAGCGGTGAGTGTGGGAGCCGCTGATTTGATGAGTGATCTCTTCATTCTGACTGACACAGAGCCAGAGTTAACAGTGCCCACACACAAGTATCAAACAAAGTTGAAACGCTCTGTCTGCTTGTTTCTCGTTTTCCCTCCCACACAGCTCAGAAGTGCTACAACACAGTTCCTCAGTCAGGGAAAGACTGTCAGGCTACACCCACCACCCAAATTCACTTATTACAGCCCACTGTCTGAAGAAAACGCTTTGTCTCATGGGACATAGGGGCAATATTATTTGAACTACGCATTATCTGTTGTCTGAATAAAAAGCTCAACGTTAAATGTTCCATACCCATATACACTACTGTTCAATTTGGATTTAATATTCAATAATTAATAATACACTAATTCTGAGTAAATGCCTTCAATTGATCAAAAGTGACAGTAAAAGCATTTACCTTGTTACAATTATATTTCAAATAAATTATGTCCTTTGAAAATTTGTATTTGTAAAAGAACATTGAAACTATAATGCTTTCCAGAATAATATCAAGCAACACAAGTGTTTTCAACATAAAAATAAGAAATGTAGAAAGCAACACATTATCAGACTGATTTATGAAGGATAATTTTACACTGAAGACTGTATAATGATGATGAAAAATTGGCTTTGTATAGGCTTCAGTGTAGGAACCAATTCTCACTATTAACTAGTTGCTTATTAGCATGCCTATTATAAATGGTTGTTTATTTGCTGTTTAATAGTGCTTATAAAGCACATATTCTGCATGACCATATTCTATTTTCCTAATCCTACCCAATACCGGAACTTAACAACTACCTTACATCTATTAATAAGCAGTAACTTATGAGTTTATTGTTTAAAAGCCATGGTTAATGGTTTGTTAATGGCGAGAATTGGACTTTAAAATAAAGGATGACAGTTTTGTCAATGAATTACATTAATCAATTCCAATAACTACATATATATATATATATATATATATATATATATATATATATATATATATATATTAAAATAGAAAACATATACTTAAAGTTGTAATAATATTTCACATTATTAGTATTTGTACTATTTTTTATTAATTGAATGCAGCCCTGCTGGATATAAATATGGAAGCTTGTTTTCAGTAAACAAAATAAAAAGGCTAGTGCAACTCTTATATCTCAACTGAGTTTATATCTCACTTTTTGTTTATTTCAAAATTCTGATTTTTTTTTGTGAGATGTAAAGTCATAATTCCCAGATATAAACTTACAATTATGAGAAAAAATGACAGTTATTGCGAGGAAAATAAATTACAAACGTTTTTATCTCACAATTCTGAATAAAATGGTCTGAATTGTGAGATTAAAATAGCAATTGCTTTTTATTGTGTGCTAGAACGGGGTTCCGTATATAAGAGACTGCTTTCAACAAAAAAAAAAAAAAAACTATTCTGTCATCATTTACTTTCCCTTATGTCATTGCAAACTGTATGACTTTCTTTTGCACAGTTAATTTTTTTTAAATGTCAAATTATTTTATTTTTCTAAACAGTATATGTCATTGATAAATGTAAATGTAAATATGTCATTGAGATCAAATAGTTTTGAACCCCTCTGACTTTAATTGTACGGGCAAAAACAGTTGAAACATTGTAAAAAAACAAAAAACAAAGCAAAAAACAAAAACATCAAAACAAAATACAACAAAAACACTTTGGGTACCGCAGAAAAGAGAACGTCAAACAGGTTTAGAATGACAGTTTGGAATTTTCATATTTAGTTAAAAGAACATCACAATTCAAATATTCTGATTCATTAGGTGAAAACGCACGACTGACTGGGTCTTTTCTCCACTCGAGCGCGTTCGCATTTCACAGGTGTGAGAGTGAGAAGCTGTTGCCAACTGAAACAATGCTGTGAACACATTGAAAACTGCACATGCTCACAGCAATTCCAGAGTTCAGTCACAATTCACCATCTGTGTGCCTGATCTCATGGGCATGTAGACCTACTGCTATCATCTGTTTGTTCATGTTCTACTGACTCTGCACACCTGCTGCTGACAATCCTCTTCAAATAGACTGTAATAACGTAGCATAATTAGAATGTGTCTTACAATGAGCCATGCAGACCATGTCACAAATCAAAAGCTTCAACAACGCCGTTTGGTTGTCTAACATGTTGTGTGTTCATATCTTTCAGCGCATATATCCATATTACATTACAGCAGTAATAACTTGTTTGAAAGAGACAAAATAAATCAAGGATGTTGGTGGATTTAACTACTGGCAGAGTCATTTGCATCATTTTTTTGTGCACACAACGAAATAGCCTGTTACAGTTGTTCACTAACTTTTCTGCATCTAGAACACATACTTGTATTGATCTCTTTTAAAAAGGCAGGTTCTTGCACAACTTTTAATTTTATACAGTTTAAAATTAAATTCATTTCTATTTTAATTTCATTATAATATTTACAATAATTTAATTTTAAAATGTATTTATTGTTTTAATCATTATTGTAAAGCATTTTAGAACTTGACAGTTCCAGTCCTCATTCACTTTCACAGTATAGAAAAGAGTGGTCAGTATATTTTTCAAAATCTTCTGCAGGTTTGGAACAACTTGAGTTAGTAAATTAACTTTTATTATTGGATGCACCATTGCTTTAAACTTTCAGAGAGACAACCTGAAGCTCATTTCAATGTGCTGGCAATTTTTCCTTCAGTAGAGTCCTCACAAAAAATGTTTTCCCAGATGTTCATTTGGAGAACAATCTGATATTTTATGACAGTCTAAATGTATTTAAGATCCATAAAAGTTCACTATATGAAAACTTGGCAAAATTTGAACTATATGATACTTATTCAATTCAGTTTGTTGTAATAGTTTTTAAATTAAGTCTGGTTTTGGAGACATTATCAGCAAAAAATATTTACTTTTGGTTCCCCTTGAGATTTTAAGTAAACTGTTCCCTATCTGTCGGTCACTACGAGTTATATCGTGACGACAAAGGGATTTATCTGGAAGCCCCAAAAATCTCTGACTTTAAGAGAAAACGGCAATGAAATTGGCTGGAGGATTTTGCATACCTGAGCCGCTCCCCGTGCATACGGTATAAAAGGGCGACAGGTGCATCCACTCATTAGATTTTTGCTTCGGAGCCGAGTGGATGAGAAGTGTGCTGATCTCTACAAGCCTTTCATCTCTTATTTGTTACTGGTTGGCGTCACCGCCTGGTTGACGGTGCAGTCAGCAGAGTCCCTCTCAGCAGCGATTCCCCTGGGCACTTGAACTAAAAGAGCAAATTCTAAAAGAGCAAATCACGGACGGTCGCGTCTTTTCCCAAATGCCGTTCTGTCCGTGTCCTTCTGGTTGCGGTCGTTTCCTGTCTGCGGATGACGGACATGATTGTTGTCTTCAGTGTCTGGGCTTCCAACACGCTGAAGATGTGTTCGTGGATGACTCATGCGCCTGTTGTGGGCGTATGAGCATGACTTCGCTGTGATCTCGCCTTTCCTTTCTCAAAGGATTGGCACCCTCAGCTGCCACCCGCGCTGGTTTTTCTGGCTCGAGCAGAGAACCACCGGCTGGCGCACTGGGAGATCTGAGGGTAACAGTAAGAGCCTCTCCGCCGGGTACGTCCCCACAGACCTCTTACTCCTCACGCAGCGAACGTCGCGTCCGGTTCCTGGGTGATTTTGCTGGTCCGTTCCACGGGGCGCCCGGCATTTCATTCGGTGCGCCATCCGAGGATAGGATGTCGATCGCAGCATCGGGGGATGGGCTTACATCCTCTGAGGATGACGGTGTCGCCACCGCCGCACCAGACCCAGAGCTGACGGCCATGCTTGCCCGGGCAGCCGTGAGTATCGGGCTGGAGGTCAACAGACCGCCCAGTCCTGAACAATCGACTTCGCTCTACGAGCAACGAAAGTCACAGCGCGGTCCCTCGGGAAGGCGATGTCCACATGGTGGTCCAGGAGCGCCATCTCTGGCTCAACCTGGCAGAGATGAAGGACGTCGACAAGGCACGCTTCCTTGATGCCCCTATCTCCCAGGCGGGGCTGTTCGACAACACCGTTGAGGGCTTTGCCCAGCAGTTCATGGCGGTACAGCAGCAGACCGAGGCGATCCACCACATCCTGATGCACCGACCACCGCTGCCCCCGGGGCCAGGCCTCAGTCTGCCCGTCTCCGTGGACGCCCTCCTGCATCCTCCAGAGCTGCTCCTTCCCAGGCTGAATCGATACCTAGACCGGCGCGTCGAGCAGGAGAGCGGCGCCCCCCGCGTCCCAGCCAGGCCCCAAGTTGTCCAGGAAGTCGATGAAGTGGCCCTTACGAGGGCAACATGGATATGTTGGAGTTTGCTTTTTCTCAGGAGACAGCGAGAATAGCGCCACTCCTTCCCCCGAAGGAGGGCCGAGAGGAGAATCCTATGTTTCTTTTTGTTTCTGTTCCGCCGCTGACCTACTTTCTCAAAGAAAGAGCAATTTCCTTTTCTTTCGGGTTCTCAGGTCCATGGGACGACAGTGTGCAGCGCCCTGCTTCCTCACTCTCACCCACAACCCATTTGCCAGCAGTCAAGAGAGTGCGGTTCCGGGACGCAGTACCTCCCCACGCACCTCTGGCCAGTCCCGTTTGAGACCCAGGAAGTTCGGCGAGGATGCCTCAGAACGCACCGCCTTCTGTACCATCCAGCCCTACTCCCTTTCGCTGCACCACCACAGGTACGTCGATTGTGCCGTTGGAGCCGTTTGCACGGCGTCTGGAGGCGTGGCTCACGCTGCCCAGCCCGTCTCGCTGGCTCACACGCACAATTCGACTCGGCGACACGATTCAGTTTGCCAGGCAACCTCTCAAGTTCAGTGGCGTTCTTGAGACTTCGGTGGCAGTCCGGAATGCCCCTGTTTTGCGCGAGGAGATTGCTATCCTCCCGGCAAAGGATGCAATCGAGCCAGTCCCTTCAGCCGAGATGAGGTAGGGGTTTCACAGCCCTTACTTCATCGTACCCAAGAAAGGTGGTCACCGACCAATCCTGGATTGGCGAGTCTTGAACCGGGGTTTGCATAAGCTCCCTTGCATAAGTTCACTGAAGTGGAATATGTTCACGAACTGGTGTTCTTCTCACCAGAGAAGACCCCCAAAGATGCATGATTGGTGTAGTGCTTTCTTTCCTGCAAGAAATGTTGGAGCGTAGGCTGTCACCCTCCATCTTGAAAGTGTATGTTAGCTCGTCCGGGTCTCCGGTCAACCCCTGTACTGGGCTAGGTGTCCGTATGGCCTGATTCCCCTTCGGGTATTCCCATATATGCATTCTTCCATGGTAAGGTTTCCCTCATGGTAAACCTGTGTCTTCTCTTTGACAGAGCTCTCTGTCAGGTTCTGCTGGCAGCCCTCCTCCCTACACCTAGGTAGGATCTGCCCCAGAGTCCAGTCGTATGTAGTACTGCCCCAAGCCTGGGTCAGTCCATATCAGTGTCTCCACATGTTACCTCACTTCGGGTAGGATGTGGCCTCCGTAGCGCCCTTCTCCGGAAGGCTCGCTTCCCTGCCGTTACTGGCAAGCTGTAACAACAAATTCGAAAGATTTGAAGCCGTCTTTTCACAGAAGGTCGAAATCCCTTCTGATTTCTGTAGGGAAAGGAACAGCGGCTTCAATACTATCAATGCCCGTTAAATGAAGACTGTAAAAAAAACAAAAAAAAACACGTACCGCCACTTTCTCCGAATTTTTTAAATTATTTAATTATGACAGACACAGCTATGCATCATGTTCTAGAGATTATCATGTTTGTAATGTGTTCAGGGGATTAAAATATACAATATATATTTCAGACTGTGATGAAGACGAGCCCACCAGGGGGGGGGGGGGGAAATGTGAGTCTGTGAAGGGATTTAAAAACGATGGCTCACTCGCTAAAGCACTCTTGTGCAAGGTGGAATTTATTTACAGTGCCAGAAAGATTGTCCACAGTGAAGAATATATACAAGTGCACCTAAAAATCCAAAAATCCAAAGTACCAAATAAACAAAAATAGGGAAAAATAAACCCGAAAATAATCCAACAATGATATGTTCAGGTAACAAACAGGTATCCACATATACGAAAGGGGTTTGGGTTTTGCTGAGGCACCGCAGTAGCACTCTTGCATCAACTTGGAAAACAAGTCTTGTCTTTATGTTTGGCCTCGGCTTATATAGGCCAAACACCGCCCCTTTCGTTGGGCCATACCATTTAAAGGTAAGACTAACATTTAACACAAACACACAAATACTACATCTATTTGTCATCAGCTATACTTAATCAATTATAATCACTTCCGATCCTTATATATATATATATATATATATATATATATATATTAATAAACACATAATCCATTAACACATAATACATTTAACACATAATTCCACTGTCGCAGTGCAAAGCTAGGGCTGGGTCTGCCTCCTCCAGGGGCAGCGCTTGCAGGTTCACTACCTGGTCCCTGAAGGGAGTGGTAGGAACCTTGGGCACATAGCCAGGCCGGGGCCTCAGTGTTGCACTGGAGTCAGCCGGCCCAAACTCAAGGCACGAATCGTCGACCGAAAATGCCTGCAGGTCCCCCACCCTCTTGATCAAGGCCAACGCAGTCAGGAGTAGGGTTTTCATAGACAGAAACTTCAACTTGACTGACTGCAAAGGCTCAAAGGGGGCAGTTATTAGGGCTCTTAGAACCAATGCCAAATCCCAAGAGGGTAGAGAGGGGGGCCTAGGAGGGTTCAACCTCCTGGCCCCTCTAAGAAACCTGACAACCAGATTGTGCTTCCCCACGGACTTCCCCTCTACAGGGTCATGGTGAGTGGAAATAGTGGCCACATAAACCTTAAGGGTGGAAGGGGACAGCCTACGCTCCAACCCTTGCTGCAAAAAGGAAAGCACAGCTCTGATCGAACATCTCCGGGGGTCCTCCTGGTGGGAGGAACACCATTCGACGAACAAGTTCCACTTCAGAGTATAGGCCTGTCTCGTGGACCGTGCCCGTGCTGAAACGATAGTGAGTGCTACCTCCTGGGGTAGGTCACCTAGAACCTCCGCGTCCCATCCAGGGACCATACGTGGAGTTTCCACAGGTCCGGACGCGGGTGCCATAGGGTGTCCCGTCTCTGAGAAAGCAGATCCTTCCTCAGAGGAATTGGCCAGGGAGGGGCTATCGCGAGGAGCATGAGTTCCGGGAACCAGGTCCTGTTGGGCCAATATGGAGCCACTAACAAGACCTGCTCCTCGTCCTCCCTGATCTTGCACAGTGTCTGTGCTAGTAGGCTCACTGGGGGGAACGCATATTTGCGCAGGCCCCGGGGCCAGCTGTGTGCCAGAGCATCCGTGCCGAGCATTGCCTCGGTTAGGGAGTAGAACTCCTGGCAGTGGGTGGTTTCTGGAGATGCAAACAGGTCAACCTGAGCAGCTCCGAACCGTCCCCAAATCAGCTGAACCGCCTGGGGATGGAGTCTCCACTCGCCTGGAAGTGCTGCTCGAGACAGCTCGTCGGCTGCCTGATTGAACACTCCTGGGATGTGGATGGCACGAAGGGACCTCAGATGCTTCTGACTCCAGAGGAGGAGGTGGCGGGCGAGTTGCGACATGCGACAGGAGCGTAAACCGCCTTGCCGGTTGATATACGCAACGGTCGCAGTGTTGTCCGTACGGACCACTGCGAGTGTTTATAGGTGTATATGCATGAAAGTTTATATGTATGTGCGAGTATTTATAGGTGTATATGCATGGAAGTTTATATGTATGTGCGAGTGTTTATAGGTGTATATGCATGAAAGTTTATATGTATGTGCGAGTGTTTATAGGTGTATATGCATGGAAGTTTATAGGTGTATATGCATGGAAGTTTATATGTATGTGCAAGGGTTTATAGGTGTATATGCATGGAAGTTTATAGGTGTATATGCATGGAAGTTTATATGTATGTGCGAGTGTTTATAGGTGTATATGCATGGAAGTTTATATGTATGTGCGAGTGTTTATAGGTGTATATGCATGTAAGTTTATATGTATGTGCGAGTGTTTATAGGTGTATGCATGTGTTTTATGTATGTGTTGATAAGCGAAGTTTGATTTAAATCCTAGGCGGCGCCTCATACTTTTCACAAAGCGATTTGCCATTTGTCATGTTTTTATAGTTTGATTTTCTGCAATAATCCGTGTTTTATTAGATTTATGTGCTGTGTCAAAGTCAAAATGTGTTGTTTTGGAGCTAAACAACCCATATCGTGATTAATTTTCATTATAAGATCATCAACATTTCTCCTTTTGTGTTCCACAAATGAAAAAAAGTTATGTATCGGTTTGGAATGAGATGAAGGTTAGTAAATGATGACATTACTCCACAATCATGCTGATTATCATGCTTCAGTACCCTCATATGAGTGTGGTTAACCTTGAGACCTCAAGGCTAATGTTCTCAGTGACACTGAATATAAATGCTTATTAAAAACAGCCATGACAAGCCAACCCGCAGCCAAAGTCCCTGATGTCACGTCCAGGCTCAGCGCGGCACAGTCAGATCCTGCACTCACTCAGTCACCTGTCAGAGGAAATTACCGGCCTGTCAGCCGCCCTTCTGGATGGCAGTTTGGATCTCATGCTGGGGGCGACCGGCCATCCCTCTCTGCCGCTTCATGCAGGAATTATGTGGCCTGCAACAACAACAACAACAACAATACTCAAACACATGTTCTTCCATAGACACAGAAATGAACAAAACCATGTCTGACAAATGTAAAAGACGTAATTTGTTGATTTGTTCTATTTTATTTAATCAGTGTTGGGGAAATTTACTGTTAAAAGTAATGCATTTCAATATTGTGTTACTCCCTAAAAAGTAACTAATAACGTTATTGGAAAGTAATGCTTTATGTTACTTTTGCGTTAATTTCGCGTTATTTTTTTTAATATGAGCAGGGCTTGATTGCTTTTAATATAAGTTCTATTTATAGCAAATGTAAAAGCCCTTTTACACCAAAAAATGTAACGAATAAACCTCAGACTGAAGGAAGAGTAAATCACGTCTGTACAGCAGAGCACAGAAGAAGGTTCAACGCTCTTCAGCAATAAAAAAACAATGAAGCACAATTGTTAGTTTATCTAAAGTCATTATCTAAAGTCAACATATATTTAATTATTGCTGGTTTGTGTCAAATTCTGAGTTTGCATTTCACTGTTTTAATTCATTTTTTATGACTACTAAATCTAAAAGTTTTTTTTTTGCGAGTGGGATGAATTTATGTATTCACAGACATATTCACAGACAACGCCTCTGTACTTCCGATTTCTCCCAAAATGGGGACAGAAGAGCTGTCAGTCAATAAATGGGATAAAAATTAACCTGTGTTACTTTTTTGAAAAAGCAATTCAGATATTTTCTTGTAAATTAAAAAGTAATGAGTGCATAAACCTAAGCAGATTAAACACAATGGCAAAGTGAAAAACAATAATTCTTTGCAAATAGATCAAATGCCACTGGCAGCATGATATTTATTAAGTTTCCTTTTATAACTCATCAAATATTGAGAAGGTGTCAGATATGAAACAAACCGCTAATGAGTTTATCCCAGGAGCACATACATAGCAGCAGACTCACATTTACAGCTTCCTGTTCGCTGTCTAACACGTCTGTTGCCAGTGGCCTTTTCTTATGATGTAGGCTGGAAAAGAAACAGGAGACTAAATTAATGGGAATAGAATGGAACACTGATATTCTGAATTAATATGCATTACGTATAATAAGTGGTGCGTGTGGGTCAGGCCAATGGCAGGAATGCATTAACAGTGATTATTCATTTAACCCAGAGATCACCCATTAACCTGCGTTTGATACTACTCAGATATTTGCTTTTAAGAATTAATTGAGTATGTGTCTGTTTTTGGTTATGTTTTTCTCTATGATTTTGTTATGTTAAATTCTTTCGACAAGAGATACAGCTGCTCAAGTGCATTACCCTCATACCCTCATCCAGCGCCTGTGCTCTTCGCTGATGAAAAGGCCATGGTGGCCTACTCAGCCATGGCAAAGTGGATGTATGTGCTTTTTCTTCTGTCTATATTGATTCAGTCAAACTCTCATCCACCTACATTATAGCAGATGTTATAACCTCAGATGGACAACAAAGACCAAGAGCTGCGGTTGGATATTAGGCTGGAAAATGATATTACACATCTGTTTGCAAAAGAAAATAAATAAGAATGCTATGTTTTAGATATTTTAATTTGACATTTATTTAAAAATGACATTCATTTAATTTAGCATTGGAAATGTGTTAAAAAACACATATCAAATATTAATTAGAAGTATTAAGAACGTTCTATAAACATTAAGTATGCTTTGTCCTAACAATTACATTTTTAAATGTTAGTGGAAGTTAGCTGTGTTTGTCCATTCAAATGGATTTTACACTCCCATCCCACTCACACTCCTGATGAAATACGAAAGAAGGGTCTTGATGAAGGGTCTTTTTGATACCTAATCATATCTATCGCCAGGTTAAAGCAGGGACAACATATAGTCTATACAAACTTATCTATAAGTGTAAATATATTAGGCATGTTAACAATCCCTGCTGAAAAAAAACAATAGAACCCTACCCAAAACACAATAGAAAATGTAATGGGTTTAATGTTTATAACGGGAATTGTATTGGTTTTAACGGAAACTATAAAGGTGACTACTAGTATGTCATGGATTCTATTGGTGGGATGTTAAATCCTATTGGGAAAATGCCCAAAACACACTACAAAAAGTAATTTTGTAATGTTTTTACTGGCAAAAGCTAATGGTTTATATTGGTATTTTAATGAAAACCATTGGGAATTCTGTGATGGTTTCTATTGGGCTTCTATTGTTTGCAGAAACAAGCTTTTACAACATGCTAAACATGCTAACAATGTGCTATAACATGCTAACAGCATGCTGAAACATGTTAGAAACATGCAAGCAACAAATGTTAAAACATGCTAAAACTCCTTAACAACTGTTTTTGCATAATTACTGCATTACTAATAATTGCATAATTAGGCACTACTTTTTAATCTGAACTTTACTATGTAGTAGGCCTATTGAAAAACTTTCTGTGAATTTTCAGTGAACATATCAAAACATGAACAACATGCCATTGCAACCACAGCAACTTCTCTGCTTTGCATTTTTGTACTCACCGAATTCAACTGGTCTGAGTGCACTGGATTTACTGGGTATGATTTGGGTATGAATTGCAAGTGTCCAGCAGTAATCCTGTAAAGTCTGTCTGTGATTGAGGCACAGAGATGGGTAAGAGGTCGGGTCTCCCACCAGTGATGAGACGGGAATTGAGGATTATTGGAGGATAATGTCAAGAGATTGAGCAGCTGAAGATGTTTGACTCTGCCTGTGGCTGCTTTACTTCATTAGCTCCCATAGACACACAAACCCTTCCTGGGATCGTTCAGAGAGGAAACTCACATAGCTAGCTTCCCAGTGTGGCTCATTACAGGAGACCAAGATCGTCTGTCAATACACTGGGTCATTCTTAGGAAACGCTGCGTATGTGTCCCCATGACTTCATTATAATTCACATGATACCAAACTTCATCACTTAAAACGTAAAATAAATGTTTTTATTAACTGCTGTATCCTGCAGAAATGTGTTATTAGCCTAATACATTCCTTTTATTTTACTTAGGTGCAGTTTTAAATACACTTTCTTTTGATGAGTTTATAATTAGCGCTGCAGGCTACTTCTCCCATTTTGCTGAGGTGACTCCCTGTGGCTCCTGGGAACCTGACGTTTCCGTTCTAGTAAACCTGAGCTGCCCTACGACGCAGATTTCCTATTTTCTGCTTCACTGAACTGGTGACTGGGCACAAATAATCTAAAGACCATAATTTAGTCAGTGAGACATTTACCCACTTTGTTTGTGTCCCCACATGATAGGTGTGTTTTATAGGGATTCTTTCATTCCATTTTTAGGTTCAGTCTTTTGCATTCCGCAGGATTTCGAATTTCCCTTGGTGCACGTGTTTGTTTTACGTATTTCTTCTCTTGTAAGTCCATTGATGTAAGGCACTTTAAGGCACCTCCATGCTTGAATCTAAAGCCCCAGGATACAGCGGAGGATACTGTTGTTTTTCAGTCTTTCTTTCCCTCCTACAGAATTTTCAGTGGTGGAAATTGTTTGTTCAAATGGAAATCCAGCCAAATAAACCCCCCCAACTGCTTAGTTCTATATTTATTTAATGCACATGTTCTCCAGTGTACAACATCAGATCTTTCTCTCTTTAATACAAAATCAAAACAATGTGGAAACATTGGAAATAAATAATTGGGCTGCTTTTCAATTTTATTAGAAAACTACTTATGTGTGCCAGCCCAGCAGTGTTTACAATTTTTCATTCAGACACTTTATTGCATGCTAACTAAGTACCACAGGACTATAATCTAACAATTTATGACATATATAGGAAAATCAAATCACAGTTGGTTATATTGTTGTTGCTCTGGCTGCATGCTTTTGCTTCTTGGAAGTGTAAAGCAAACCAATCAGATGCACACAGGATCTTGACATGAAATTCTGCACAGCGGAGCTGCTGGGACATTCATTTGACAGTTAGGATGCTGCATCTTGCTTGCACATGAATACAGAACATGTTTTTTTTATGGGTGCACTGCCCACGAGGTGGGACACATGGAGCATATGCTTCTGTTAGGCAGTTTTTTTTTTTTACGTACAACTGAAATTGAATGCTTGTTTTCATACTTTATTACATTTCCAAGGCAAAATTAAGCACTTGTTACTACTGAATGTACTTTCAAAGTACAAGGTACATATAGTACTATATTCAAAAATCCGGGATCAGTAAACAAGTCAGAATTCATTTGATAAAAAATACAGTAAAAGCAGTAATATTGTAAACTAGAGCTGATTTGATGCTCAAGAATAATTTCTTATTATTATCAGTGTTGAAAACAGTTCATATTTTTTTACAACAATATGATGCTGAATTAATATAGTACATGCTGAATAACAGTATTATTTAATAATACAAATGTTTTTTATATATATTTTAAAAACTTTTGAATGGTAAGAATTAAATTGTATTAAATTAGAAAGATGCAACATAGATGCATTCTCATAAATGTTTTTGGAACTCACTGCATTTCCGAAGAATGAGGATGTGTTCAGCAGGGGATGTCATAAATTCAATGCAAATTACTTGTCAATTATTTCCACTCCAGTATTCTCAACATATGCTCCTATTTTCACTTCCTTTTAAAATAATGAGGACAAAATTCACGAAGCCATAATTTACAAAAGACTGTCACTTAAAATGCATAAGAACTAACAGTGTGGAAAGGTGCAGATGGCTTTTATGTCAATTGCTTTAATTGTTACGAGCATGATTCTGCTTTTAAATTTTATGATGTAATTTAAACCAAACTGTTAGCAGGAGCATGGCATGAGCAACGTTATGAAACAGAGGTCTCATATGCTAAAGCACAGTGAACAAAACAAATATGAAAACATTTGACAAAACTAATGCTCAATTGATTGTATAAAATGTATTTTTCTGTGTTATCTTGAAAGGCTAATCTATAAATTATCAAATAAATATTAAGAAAACATTTGAAACTCAGAAAACTTAGAATACAATTCTCAGTATGCAGAACTATTTTACGTCTCTTTTGTTTTTTGTTACTTCATAAAGACTCGCTGTTCTTAAACAAATGCGCTTGAGTCACCCACCAGTGATCATTTGAGGCCAAACTTGTCCAAAGAGATCGATAACTTAAGTCTTAGAAAAGCTTAAAACATCCGCAGGCAACGACACAACACAAGTAGCATAGTTTTTTATCTAAAAAAACAACAACAACAACACATTGAAAGAGCTTTGACAACACTCTGGAATCAATAAACAAGCCTTGTTTATCTCGCTGCTGTATAGTCATGTAGAAAGAACTAGTACTGCTCTCAGACAACCTTGAAGAACTGTTTCTGGATGAAGAGATTGTTCTAAACCCCAAACTATGAAGCTGTGACTTAAAAACAAGAATTTATTCCTCCCAGTTTCTGTCCTCTTGATGAATGAGTTATTATTTAAATATGAAGCTTTATTTTAAGGTTACACTCAGTTTTACTGAGAGTTTAATAATCAGCAAAAGATTAAAGTCATATTAAATGTCTCATTTCATTTTTCACATGCAAGCATTGAACTCATAGTGGAAAATATATGAAGACTCCACAGTATTTGATGTTGATATTTTCCAGTAATAACTTTGACTTCAAGGTCAGACATTAAGTCATTTTATTATAATCATGGATTTACAGAGAGATGCGGTTTCCATTTCCCCCAGTTTTTATTTAAATCAAATAATATCATGAACTAAACTAAATGTTTATTGCAGCGACCTGTCACTGCCCCTTAATAAATTCCTAGAAAATTGCTGAGAAACAAATCGCTCAGCTGGACATGGCAAGAAATATAAACAAAAGCTGCATAGCCAAGTAAAAAAAAAAAAAAAAAAAAGTTTGGAAACTTGTGCCACGGTCAGTGATACAGTATTGCTTCTTCTAATTGTCTAAACTGACAGCTGACTGCACCGTGACTTTTCATACTGGATAATAAATATTTCTGCATGGTTCTGTTTGTGGATGATATGGTTAATCATCTCCAGCAAAAGATGACAGACATAATGATAATCACATCAATATATGATTTTACTTAATTATACAGAAAGATAATACATATTATTGCATTTTCATGCAGAAAATTAATAGCCTACATATTTATATTCCGGTAAACATCAGTTTACTGCAGACACAAATAAAACTGTGAGTCATTCAGCCAGGAACTCTAACTGAGACGCTGAAATATTTATCTCTTAAATAATGTATTTCAACAGCAGTGCATCTCAGCTGTTGTACTTGTCAATGTTTTTTTGCCTTCTTGCACAGCCTCTCACTATCAGTTGCAGCCAATTTCTTTTATGACAGTTAAAATAATAAAACTAAACATTGTTTTTATTTTTAACGAGTGTGCATGTAATTAAATCCCTACAAACAATCAGCGCAAAGAAAAGGACGAGGCTTCATTTTTAGCGATTTCTTTCATTACTCAATTTGGTATTAGATGTGCTTAAGGGTGAAGTGTGTCATTTCTGTACCACCACACATAACTGCAAAAATAACAATTGTTTTAAGCCAGTTTCACCCCTCCTATTGTTAATGGAAATTAATATTACCCTAAACTTATATAGTTGAGTCAAATTGAAACAAAACAATAAGAAAAGTAGTAAGAATAAAGAACAATATAAAAAAAAACAAGTAATAACAAAGGAAAAGTAAAACACACACACAAATACAAAACAAAACAAACAAACAAACCAATATACAAAAACATGAATGAAGTATTAAACAACAAAACAAAACAAAACAAAGCAAAACAATCAAAACAAGAATGGAGAACAAAGAACAAACAAACAATAAGAACAACAATATAAACAAAAAAAAAGCAAAACACAAAAACAAGAAAAACAAAACAGATTAAAACAAATCAAATGTGAAAAGATTTAGATTATCAGAATTATCGTAAATACGAGCTTCCTAGTCAGAGTGTGAACGGCCTTAGAGAGGCCTTATATGGCCAATTTCCCACTAGGAAACTGGTATTTGCGATGATTCTGATAGCATGAATGCAGCATTAAATTCGGGTATAAATCGCACGATTTAAAGCACATTTTACATCCAGCCTATACAACCGGGTGTACGTCCAGCTGGTGTAACCAGCCCCTAGACTTTTAATGGAGGTCTTATGGGTATGACAGTAGAGTGAGCAAATTACGACAGAAAAACTATTTTATGCTCAATGATTTGGGCTCCAAAATTGCTTCATTTAATCAAACTTCTAATATATCTAAATGTGAATGTTGTTGATCTGGGTAAACATCAGCTAGGATGCCAGTAATTCTAACGGTATGTGTATGTGGTGTTCCTGTGGCTCATTGGTAGAGCATTGCGTTAGCAGGGCAAAGGTTGTGGGTTCAATTCCCAGGGAACACACATACTGACAAAATGTATAACCTGAATGCACTGTAAGTCGCTTTGGATAAAAGTGTCTGCCAAATGCATAAATGTAAATGTAACGGTATGTATCTATATTTTCTGAAGAAAACGTGAGTGGTGGTTGCCGTGGCAAAACTCGGCACTAGGCACTAATAGTAATCCTAATTGTTTTAGCATCATGTTAAAAACATGCTAATTTTTTTAGCATTATGCTAAACAATATAATTAGCATGTTGTTAGCATAAAGTTAACACACTTACCCAGTGCTGGGTAAATATTGGACAGAACTTTTCATTGGACAGAACTTTTCAAATATTGGACTTTTCAACCAACAGTGGAGTTAAATGTTTAACCCAACGTTCTGGGCAGTAACCCAACTGCTGGGTCTGAACAACCCAATCACTGGGTTCGCCCATATTTACCTAGCGCTGGGTTGTATTTAACCCAGCATTTTTTAGAGTGCATTATTAGCATGTTGTTAACATGATGCTTACATGTTTTAACAAGATGATAATGTTTTCCACTATGCTAATATAGTTAACATGTCATTAGCATGATGTTAGCATGCTATTATCACGTCTCAGCACTTAGGTAGGTGATCCTGGCTTGTGTTAACAGGTTTTTAACTTGTTTTAGCACTTAGCTAAGCAATGCTAGCATGATATAGCATAGCCTATTGTTAGAATGATGCTATTGGATTTTGACTTTTTTTTTATATTTTAGTAATTACCTATACTTTTTCCATGTTTTAGAACTTAGCTAATCACTATTTACATGTAGCTATTCACTGCTAGCACGTGTAGCATGTTGTGAGTCCTATTTGCTAGTGAGTCCTATTTGACTTTGCTAGTCAAAATAACAAATTCCCATTTATCTACTATGTTCTGATGCACATATATAGGTCTTGCTAAATGGTTGCTAGGGTACTCTGTTTGATTTCTAGGGAGTGGCTTGGCAGTTGCCAATAATGATACTCCAAAGGCTGCTTGCCAGTATGAATGATATAAACCAACACCGTTGTCTCTATGACGTTCAGATTTGAAGATATGCCTGTTAAGGTTTGGGTTGCTAGGGTGCTCGATAGTGGTTGCTAGGGTGTGGCTAGGAAGTGGAGAAGTTGATTCATGATTAGCTGTTTGCTGCCCCGAGTCAAAGGAGGCAACATCGTCTCTATGTCACTGTGAACCAAAAATGTCCATCTCGGCTTTAATAATGGAAGTCTAAGAGATCAGTTGCTACGGTGCTCTAAATGGTTGCTAGGGCATGGCTTGACAGTTTCACAATGATCCTGAGAGACTGGTTAAAAATGTAAAATGAGTAAAATGAGCCCACCCCCCATGTCTCTATGACATTGTGATGCAGAGTTATGTTCAATGTAAAATTCCAAAGTAAATTACCGTAGTAGGAAAAACACGAGCTTAGATGCTGTTTTATGGGCCGTCCCCTCACCATAGTGTATCTATGGCCTAACTTTTGAGGGCTCTTGGGTACAAATTATAACCCCTTGCAAGGTATGTTCTCGCACAGTTTGCCAACCTTTTCCAATGTGGTGACCCACATGTTTCTACGAAATTCGACCCATCAAATTTGGCCGCAATGCAAAGTCTATCGGATTTTTGGGATGATTTTTTACTCGCTGTAAAATCATCGTTTGCCCGATCACTTACAAAAGTAATAGCACACCTCTCCTAATTAAGCCACACGATTTGACATCCCTTTCATGGGTCTATGACAAATGGTGCAGGACGAACGGAATCTATAAAAACCTTCCCATGATTTCCAAACAGAATAGTAATAGTGATGCTTTGCCTTTGGCAAGCACCGCTAATAAAAATAAAAAAAAACGTGTGACCAGTTATATGTTTAGAGAGATAAATTTCATTCCAAACTTTACTCTTGTTTTGACAGAGGGTATTAGGTGTGAGTGCTAATAATTAACTTCCTACTGTTTGGGTCTTGGGGGACAAAAAAAATATATTTTGATGTCTGAAAAAATGCTAATTATAGAAATCAGCATGTTTGAGATTTCAAGCCATTGGTCTGCCCTGACGGTCTGAATTCACAGCTCAGCCAGGGCTAATAGTGCCAGCGCCGCATCTGGGGAAAAGCAGGCATGAAATGACAGCGCAAACGCTAATTAATAGTGCATCCCTCTCCAGCACGAGGGAGACCAATCACACACTTTCCATTTCACACCAAATACAAGAGAGGATCCTTCATCAGACCTAAACTCTTCAGTGACTCGTTCCACAGCCTTTCTGTGACACACTCTAAAGTTTTAAACTCAAATACGACTGTGCTGCTCCACTTACAATTTGTTAGCCGTCAGATTCCAGCACCAATAACTCTACAATTCATCTGGACTGCTGAAGAGAACTGGGCCAAAATGCAAATCTGATTTCTGTTTGTCTTTCGCACCATTCCTTATTTACTTCCAAAACAACAAAAAGGGCTTATTTTTTATTTTGTTATCTTAATGAGGGTATTTTAAATAATATAAGTATAATACAATAATGATATAAAAACAAAGAATGTTGTGCATCTAGTTCAAATGCTTCAGTTGAATCAATCAAGGCAATGACTGACACATTTGTGTTACGAGCTCTGTTACTTTCCCATAGTGTAAATTTACATATTCATACTGGATGGGCCAGATCATTGCGGAATGGAACGGCTAAGTAACAATAATTATTGTGTACTACTTCATGTTTAAAAAAGTGCAATAGAGAGTGCTATCTTTATGTTGTGTATTGCAGAACTTTTACAATTTATTTTCAGCCTCAACATGCTACTAAATGCATTTTCTGTTGCCAAAACCCTTTTGAAGCAAATGTATCTTTATCTCACATTTGCATTAAGTATCGGTTAGCATTAGTGTTGAGTTTACATTATTTTCAAACACGATAGAGCATTAACCTTTTAACACCACTCTCTGGAGATTTAATTGTAGAACTGTAGTGATACGTACAACAAACAACGTAATAAAATGTTTCAGATAAATCTGAACATGTTTTTAGCGATACCTCACTGGACATTTCCCTTTGAAAGTGTTGCGAAACGTGCAAGAAGCAATGCAATATCATTTTGCAGAAATGTTGCCACAGGCACATTGTTTCCCTGACACATTTTTGCCCCATATTTTAAAAAGTATTTTTGTTTAACTTTTGAATTCTGATATAGTCACACTTTATTATCAGAACAAATTGCAACTGTATTTGATTTGCTGATAATGAGCATTTTCACACGTTGTCACTCTATTGTAAATAATACTTTCTTCACATTAGAGCGCAAAGAAATTAGAGAGCAAGCAGCTGCTTATACTTGGAAAGTATAAATCACTAGAGGCAGTGGGAGGATCTGTCTGAAAAAAATAAACCGACTGTTTCAGTAATGCTTATGGGGCTTCCTCCCACTTGGACCATTTTTAATTCGCTCATAGGTTAATTAAAATGAGATTTCCTCTTCTACAGCCCATTTGGATCAAGAACTACAGACTACAGTTAGACAAATCAGCGGGATTACCTCCAGGTTGTTAAAGATGAATTAGTATCCCAAACATTAGGTGGCTGACGATACTTTGTATGGTGCCATACAATATTCTTTTTTTTTTTTGAAAATTCGGATTAAATGAGGCGCTCTCAGGTTTGTTATAACAAATCTGGGGCCATATGTATAAAGCTGTGCAGAGTAAAAATTTAGTCCTAAGTGTGTCAAAATTCTAAGAATGACATAATTTTACACTTACTCCTAGTTAAGAATAAGAGTGATTCATAAAGGTTCCTAAGTGTTAAGACTAGGTCCCAATTCCCAAATTATTTAAGAGAGCTGAAGAGGTCTCCTAACCTAGTTAGGAGTAACAAGATGGCAGCAAAGGGAGGAGACAAACACTTTCCAGCGAAAATATGACATGTCGGACTCATTTTGGACTTATTTTGGACTTTTGTTTTTTGTTACTGACAAAGAAAGAAATGTAATAACCTCTTCCACTCAACAAGTCAACGTTCTAACTGAAGAAATGAAAGTAGTAATTACATATTTTTTGGATGGAAAATTGGAAAAATGCAGCAATGCACCGGTGATGACACATATTGTGGCACTAACCCCACCAAACTAGTCACCCACCAAAAAGTCACTAAATCTTGTGACAAATCACTAAATTGGCAACTTTGGTACACTGACTACAACATAAGTTATTTACATTGCATTGGTCCTCTTGTTTTTGCATGTGTTCAGAATTTCTTTGTATGACAGCATGGCCAAAAATTATGACCAGACAATTTGGAATGTTTCATTGCATTACTATCACAAATAAAACAACTGACACCAAGCAACTGTGCAATATGCTTACAAAAACTTGAACCTTTTAATTTTTTTTAATTAAGGGTGAAGTTTTCAAATTTCCTAGGCCGGACATCACATTGGTCGCTACTATATGGCAGTTTATTTACTTTCTAACTGACTGCCAAACCATATTGCAAGCCACTTTTATGAGGATTGTGGGCTTTCCTGGAGTTGTTGGAGCTAGAGGTCTTCACGGAGGACCCGAGATCAGAGGACCCGAAACCGACTACTTCGTGTCCTTGGTCTATTTAACGTGTGTAATAACCGAGTTGATCGGAGAGAACCGCACCCGCGAGTGATCAGTGTCAGTCAGCTTGTGTGTGTTTTGTAACTTGCAGTTTTTAAAATTAGGATGAGAAAAGTGTGAGCGGGAAATACGGTAAAAAAAACCACGTTATCTCAGCTGCCAGAACGTCTCAGGTTACGTATGTAACCGTGGTTCCTCGAGTGGGAAACGAGACACTGCGTCCCCTAGGGGTCACTATGGGGAACGCCCTCAGCGTGACTCGTGTCTGAAGATACATATGTAAAAACACCATCCGTTGGCCGGCGACAGCCTATGATGTCACTACCGGCGCGACAATAATATAAGGACCGCCGGGAGAATACATCATCCGCTTCTTCGTCTGAAGCTTGCGTCCGAAGCATGGCCCAAAGCCTAGGGGATGCAGTGTCTCGTTCCCCACTCGGGGAACCACGGAACCACGTAACCTGAGACGTTCCCCTTCATGGGAACTTCGAACTGCGTCCCCTAGTGGTCGCTATGGGGAACGCTATGCCCACGCCACCATGCTGAGGGGAGTGCAAGCCAATTTCGCGAAAAAGGCGAGCACTATGCCAACTCTACCAGGCTAAGGGAGTTGCCCCCGGGACGGTTGATGGCTGTCAGTGACATTATCCCCTACGGCCAGAAAGCCTGAGCTGCATACCCTAAATCCTTACCTGCTGGGTGCCGGGACTACCGGACCTAGGGTAGAGCTCAAAGGTCTGGAATCAGAACGATTCCTTTAAGGGGATATGGCCAAGCACCTAGTGGTAATAACTAGGTCCTGGCCGGTCACTCAGAAACTACCGCTTGCTCTGCACAAGCTTGCTGAGGGACTGTCTTCAACAGACCCTTTGGTAGCGACACCCTTTTTTTTGGGACCCAAAATATATGGGACAAAGGGAGCGGGGCCCAAGGCACAAGCCGGGGCTTTGACCAACTCAAAAAAGGGCACGAAGCTGTGCGCGTAACCCTACCGTACAGGATTTTTTGAAAGAACGCAGAACCATGATGTGCGAACTTACCACTTGAGTGGATTTTAAAAAAGTGCCCAAAGTCTAGCTTGCGCACTTACCATAACATGGATTTTTATAAAAGAACGCAGAACACTTGATGTGCGATCTTACCACTGAGTGGATTTTTTTAGAAGTGCCCAAAGATCTTAGCGTGTGCACTTATCTAGATGGGTAACGTTCTATGGCTCCGGGGCGGAGAACTATTCACTCTTCAGAGTGAGAGGGAACTCAGACGCTCAGAAGGGAGCGGCATGCTCATAAATGACCCTCTATGGTGAGGGGAGCAATGCTAGCTCGACCAACAAAGAGAGAGACCTATCACAGAGCTCTGGGGAGCGGAGAAACTAATTCTACAGAATGAGAGAGGACTCAGATGCTCAGAAGGGAGCGGCATGCTCATAAGCGACCCTCTAGGTGAGGGGAGCAATGCTAGCTCTACCGACAGTGAGCTCTGGAGAGCGGAGAAATCAACCCTCAGAATGAGAGGGAACTCAGACGCTCAGAAGGGAGCGGCACGCTCATAGGTGACCCTCGTTGGTGAGGGGAGACGTGCTAGCTCTACCAATGAGGAGCTCTAAGAGCGGAGAACTCATCCCTCAGAGTGAGGGGACTCAGACGCCCAGAAGGGAGCGGCATGCTCTTAAGTGACCCTCTATGGTGAGGGGAGCCATGCTAGCTCGACCAACACGGAGAGCGACCTATCACAGTGCTCTGGAGAGCGGAGAACTCATTCGTCAGAATGAGAGGGAAACTCAGACGCTCAGAAGGGAGCGGCCTGCTCATAGATGACCCTCTAGGTGAGGGGAGCAAAGCTAGCTCTACCAACACGAGCTCTGGAGGGCGGAGAACTCATTCCTCAGAATGAGAGGAAACTCAGACGCTCAGACGGGAGCGGTATGCTCATAGATGACCCTCTAGGTGAGGGGAGCAAAGCTAGCTCTACCGACAGCAAGCTCTGGAGGACGGAACACTCATTCCCCAGAATGAGAGGGAACTCAGACGCCCATAAGGGAGCGGCATGCTCATAGGTGACCCTCTGTGGTGAGAGGAGCAGTGCTAGCTCTACCCATGAGGAGCTCTGGAGAGCGGAGAAACCATTCCTCAGAGTGAGGGAACTCAAACGCCCAGAAGGGAGCGGCATGCTCATAAATGACCCTCTAGGTGAGGGGAGCAATGCTAGCTCGACCAACAAGGAGAGCGACCGATCACAGAGCTCTGGGGAGCGGAGAAACTCAGACACTCAGAATGAGAGGGAACTCAGACGCTCAGAAGGGAGCAGCATGCTCATAAATGACCCTCTAGGTGAGGGGAGCAACGCTAGCTCTTACCGACAGCGAGCTCTGGAGAGCGGAGGACTCCTTCCTCAGATGAGAGGAAACTTAGACGCTCAGAAGGGAGCGGCATGCTCATAGGTGACCCTCTATGGTGAGGGGAGCAAGGCTAGCTTGACCAATCAAGGAGAGCCATCTATCACAGAGCTCTGGGGAGCGGAGAACTCATTCCTCAGAAATGAGAGGGAACTCAGACGCTCCGAAGGGAGCGGCATGCTCATAAATAACCCTCTAGGTAAGGGGAGCAACGCTAGCTCTACCAACAGCGAGCTCTGGAGAGCGGAGAACTCATTCCTCAGATGAGAGAAAACTTAGATGCTCAGAAGGGAGCGGCATGCTCATAGGTGACCCTCTATGGTGAGGGGAGCCATGCTAGCTCGACCAACACGGAGAACGACCTATCACAGAGCTCTGGAGAGCGGAGAACTCATTCGTCAGAATGAGAGGGAAACTCAGACGCTCAGAAGGGAGCGGCATGCTCATAGGTGACCCTCTAGGTGAGGGGAGCCATGCTAGCTCGACCAACACGGAGAACTACCAATTACAGAGCTCTGGGGAGCGGAGAACACATTCTTCAGAATAAGAGGAGAACTCAGATGCTCAGAAGGGAGCGGCATGCTCATAGGTGACCCTCTAGATGAGGGGAGCAATGCTAGCTCGACCAACAAGGAGAGCGACCGATCACAGAGCTCTGGGGAGCGGAGAAACTCAGACACTCAGAATGAGAGGGAACTCAGACGCTCAGAAGGGAGCGGCATGCTCATAGGTGACCCTCTATGGTGAGGGGAGCAAGGCTAGCTCGACCAATCAAGGAGAGCCATCTATCACAGAGCTCTGGGGAGCGGAGAACTCATTCCTCAGAAATGAGAGGGAACTCAGATGCTCCGAAGGGAGCGGCATGCTCATAAATAACCCTCTAGGTAAGGGGAGCAACGCTAGCTCTACCAACAGCGAGCTCTGGAGAGCGGAGAACTCATTCCTCAGATGAGAGGAAACATAGATGCTCAGAAGGGAGCGGCATGCTCATAGGTAACCCTCTATGGTGAGGGGAGCCATGCTAGCTCGACCAACACGGAGAGCGACCTTTCACAGAGCTCTGGAGAGTGGAGAACTCATTCGTCAGAATGAGAGGGAAACTCAGATGCTCAGAAGGGAGCGGCATGCTCATAGGTGACCCTCTAGGTGAGGGGAGCAATGCTAGCTCTACCAACAACGAGCTCTGGAGAGTGGAGAACTCACTCCTCAGAATGAGAGGGAATTTAGATGCTCAGAAAGGAGTGGCATGCTCATAGGTGACCCTCTAAGGTGAGGGGAGCAAGGCTAGCTTGACCAATAGGAGAGCGACCAATCACAGAGCTCTGGGGAGCGGAGAACACATTCTTCAGAATAAGAGGAGAACTCAGACGCTCAGAAGGGAGCGGCATGCTCATAGGTGACCCTCTAGATGTGGGGAGCAATGCTAGCTCTACCAACAACGAGGTCTGGAGAGTGGAGAACTTAGACGCTCAGAAGGGAGCGGCATGCTCATAGGTGACCCTCTATGGTGAGGGGAGCGATGCTAGCTCTACCAACAACGAGCTCTGGAGAGTGGAGAACTGACTCCTCAGAATGAGAGGGAATTTAGACGCTCAGAAAGGAGCGGCATGCTCATAGGTGACCCTCTAAGGTGAGGGGAGCAAGGCTAGCTCGACCAATAGGAGAGCGACCAATCACAGAGCTCTGGGGAGCGGAGAACACATTCTTCAGAATAAGAGGAGAACTCAGACGCTCAGAAGGGAGCGGCATGCTCATAGGTGACCCTCTAGATGAGGGGAGCAATGCTAGCTCTACCAACAACGAGCTCTGGAGAGTGGAGAACTTAGACGCTCAGAAGGGAGCGGCATGCTTATAGGTGACCCTCTATGGTGAGGGGAGCGATGCTAGCTCAACCAACAGGGAGCGCTTCTAGCCTGGATCTAGTATCGACGAGTGATGTAATCACTGCGATAGCCGATAGCCTTTAGAAATGGATCGTACTCATCCATTGGTTGCAGGGGAATTAGAGAGGAATAAGAGGGCAGATGCCCCCCTAAGGGAAAGGAGTAGATGTTTTACTCTGGTCCGGACGAAAGTGTCATATAGGACGCTTCATCCGGAACACCTCCCTCAGGTTTTGCCTCTCTCTGACCCACGCCTCTCTTTAGCCCTACCCGCAGGCGGGGGAGGGGCATGAGTCGCGAGACTAGCCTTCTGAGCCCATCTCTGATCCCCGAACCAAGATGGGCTTGGACCCCTGGTTGTTCGGGCTCAGACCTGGACTTTAAGAAAACCTTATCCAGGTCTTTCAGCAGATCAGTCTGGTACGCCTGAAGCACCGCCATAGTGTGCAACGAAGCGACGATCTGACCTGCTGCTGCATATGCCCTGCCATTTAAGCAAGATTCAGGGGCTTAGATGGCAAGGAGGGAGCCTTGAGAGAGGATGTCTCGCCCACAGCGAGATAAGCTGGCTATCATCTCTTGCACAGGGGGCATCCCCTCATAGCCATTTTCACGCATCCCCTCAATGTCAGCATAACTAGTATGCTGAAACCTATGAATACGAGAAAAATTGCTTTTTCCACTCCTTCTCAACCTCCACATCGAGATTTATGAAGAAAGGAAGGCTCGCTCGAGCTAGGGATTTATGGCCAGAAAGATTTATTTTTATGATCCATAACCTCCAAAAACTTGTTCATATGCAGTGCAGGAGGATTGAGAGGGTTCAGTCTCAACTTCCTCGCCCTCAAACATCTCCTGCTCTTCCTGGGCATAACCCAGCAGAGCACTAACCGCTGAATCTGATGATGTCAGAAAGATCGCATCGTCACAATCCAGCAGCTCACTCTCGTTCTCGGCCGACGCGCTCGAAAAGGGACGGTCCCTCTCTAACTCATCGGCCATATCCAACTGCGAACCCCGCGATTTCAATCGCCTCCGTGCCTCGACAGCGGTGGGTTACCGAATCGCGGGAAGCAGACGGCTGCCCCTCTTTCCTTGAAAAGAGGGACAAGACGAGAGTGCACAGTGCACGCAAATTCTCCCCTCAAGGACATCGCGTGCATGCTCCTTGCCCAAACAAAAGACGCAAAGATTGTGTGTGTGTCATCGGGTGTCAAATAATGAGGACATGGATCCACACACAATCTCAAACGCCTTGCTAGTGCTTGCCATGATAAAGAGAAACTGTACTCTTACCAGAATGCACGCTTCAAACAAAACAGTCAGTGAAGACGAAGAAGAGGATGATGTATTCTCCCGGTGGTCCTTATATTATAGTCGCGCCGGTAGTGACATCATGGGCTGTCGCCGGCCAACGGATGGTGTTTTTACATATGTATCTTCAGACACGAGTCACGCTGAGGGCGTTCCCCATAGCGACCCCTAGGGGACGCAGTTCGAAGTTCCCATGAAGGGGAAGCAGAGTTTATGTAGTAGGCCTACTGCAAGCGGATCATGGATTCCTTCATGAGTGATGTGTAAAAAGCTGAAACAAAACTGAAAAAGAGATGCACCTGTTATTAAACAGGCACGCAGTAAAGTGTAACGCACTTCTTGTTCTGTGTGTTACACTTTACCCCGCAACTTGTTATTGACTTAATAGCTGTTTGCTGTGCAATATGTTCTGATCGGGTGCAGTTGGGTCTGTGACTTCCCAGCCGGGTTCGTGTCCAACTTTTAAGGCATTTCTCGGGTTGACACGGGTTGGGGCACCGAATTTTTGGACCTGTGAAGACCTCTAGTTGGAGCCATTGATGGAACTCATGCAGGGCCGGAGTGGGACTCATTTTCAGCCCTGGAGTTTCATGCCTTAGACCGGCCCACATTGTTTTTGTTTTTTTACTAGCATTTTCAGTGCCGCCTTTGCGCTTTCTATTATCCACTTTTTCCTATTTTTTTTTGCTTGCAGAACTCTGTTTTTTTTTTTTTTGAAAGGTTCTGCTAAGCCCAATAGAAACCATCACATAAATTCGATATGCTTTCCATTAATATACCAATATGAACCATTAGCTTTTTCAAGTAAAACCATTACAAAATTCCTTTTTGCAGTGTGTGTTTTGGGCATTTTCCCAATAGGATTTAACATCCCACCAATAGAATTCATCACATACCAGTCGACACCATTATAGTTTCCATTAAAACCAATACAATTCCCATTATAACCATTAAATCCATTACATTTTCTATTGTGTTTTGGGCAGGGTTCTATTGTTTTTTTCAGCAAGGCCGTCAGGGGAGTCATTACGTTGTCATTGCCAATTAACTTAACATTTTAATTAACTTAAAATAAGGGGCAGTTGTGTCTTTAAGAAAATAGTGTTTATTCTTGTAGAAAATAAGTGTTTATTCTTTAAGAAAATGAGGGACATAACAAGGGATGCTCCAAATATTTGTCCTGTACCATAACATAGGCTGTCTGCCTGCAGTTAAAAAGTTATCAGAAATAAGAAAAATGGTTTTGTTTAACCTATTTATGAGCAATTATTCTGAAAATAATTTCATT
Organism: Oxygymnocypris stewartii; assembly: GCA_003573665.1. Lineage (NCBI taxonomy): Eukaryota > Metazoa > Chordata > Actinopteri > Cypriniformes > Cyprinidae > Oxygymnocypris > Oxygymnocypris stewartii. The sequence continues at coordinate 71,846 of QVTF01003362.1, forward strand.
GGCCTGAGTAAATTGTACCATTATAGAATTGTGACTTCACAAGCGTAGTAATTTAGTGAAAATACTGTGAAATGACAAATGGTATGAAATTTGAAAGCGTAACAACTGAAGGTCTATGAAACATCAGTCAATCAAGCGTTTTTCTTATATGGCACTTAAAGTTTTGAACTAAAATATTATTGTAACCATATAGCCTTTGAATGAATGGAAATGAAAAAGAAAAAAACAATTAAGGAAACCTTAAGGAGTGTGTTACTTAGAGTAATTACTAAGAGAGTGTGGGCTGCTTCTGGTGCTTGGATTTTTACTTCAATAATGAGGTCCGAATTTAAGAATATGCTAGAATTGATATTTTTTAATGTATTTTTCTCTGTCTCTAACAGGATTGACTTACAATGAAAGATGTCTTCCCTCAGGTAGACTGGATGTTTTCCTGCCTTGCTGTATGTTGTGCTCATGATTAATAAGTTGTTTTCATTCGCCCTAACTGATTTGACAAAATGAAAATGCGGATAGTGAAAGTGAATTGCCGTCAGCGCGAGTCCTGCTGAGGATTTCGATTGGTCTTAAAGCCTTCCCAAAAGGCTATGTTCACAATAAAACAAAGACTTGCGCAAAAATAATGATTAATTAACAATTGATAATTTGTTCTTGATAGGGTGGTTAAAATAATAATATGGGCTGCGAGAAAATAATAAATAAAAATAGTGGGGCTGCTATGCAGGCAGTCTAGGGACAACACATCATTGTTCCAACTGTAAACGAGGAGACATACCTATAGAAAACAAAGCATCAGTAATAATGTGATAATTTTGCAACAATGCAAAGCATTTAAAAATACATTTAAATATTAAAACATTTCAGTGTCTAAATGGTTAAATGATTGTTGTTGAGCTGCTGTGACTTTACATGAGCAGGCTCACTATTGGCTGATTCAGAGGTTAAGGTCAGCCATTTTGTGTTGACATCATTATAGTCCTTAGTTCACAATACTTAAGTCTCACCTCAGTCAAAACTTAAGAATCAGCCTTAGACTTTACTGAAAGTTGCCTTTAGCTTCTTTATAAAAGTCTCCTACTCTTAGAAAATTCCTACTTTTAATTAAGATATTTTTTGACACTTAAGTCAGAGCTTAAGACTATTCTTAAGAGCATTTCTGAGAAGTTTTATACACACAGTCCCTGGTCCTTAATTGATGACATGTGGGACGGCAAAAGTGCTTCATCTGACTTCTTTTATAGGACCCTGACATAGTGCCAACATTATTAAACACAGCAGAAATGCTCCTGACAGACTCCACCAGAGGAAAATGAGTCTTTTTAAACTTTAACAGAACTCATGAAATAAAAGGGCCTTGTCATTTGATCAGCTGTTGCTTGGGTACAGGACATTTTATCTCACTTGTAAAAAATGTAAATGGATTAAAAAAAAACATGAATGTACATTCTTTAATGCGTTTAAAACAGTTGTAGGTATTTCCATGCACTTAATAGCAACCTTTGCATCATTACCCAGTCCAGCTCAACAAAACAAAACAAAACAAAACAAAACCTATTTAGGACAACAGGTTTGGAAAAAAGAAATCAAAATATAATATAACATAAAATAAAATAACCCTAAATAGGATGAGCGGAGAACAAATGAAAGAAAACGTCTCAGGTTACGTATGTAACCATAGTTCCCCGAGAATAGGGAACGAGACACTGCGTTCTCCTGAGGGCGCTATGGGAACGCCTTTAGCGTGACCGGTCTCTGAAGCATGAATAAAAACACACAATGCACTTGACATTGCAGGTGGAAGCCTATGACATAAGCAAATGAGCATCTGCGGGCATAAAAGGGCACCTGTGGAGCACGTCATCCTCTTTTTTCAAAAGGGATGCCGACAGGAATGCCCGAAGCATGGCCAAGAGACCCAGTGTCTCGTTCCCTATTCTCAGGGAACTATGGTTACATACGTAACCTGAGACGTTCCCTTCCGAAGGGCACTCCTACACTGCGTCCTCTAGAGGGCGCTATGGGAACGTTATGCCAACCCCGCCATGCTGAGGGAAAGAGTGTCCAAAAGCTGGATTCCTAAGTCACAGACTCGAGGAACACCATCCCTGCCCAGCAGAATTAGGGTCAAAAACCCCTTTTCAGGCAAGCTCAAAGCTCGCCATTATAGACTAGCTCACCAGAGTATGGCTCTCGGAGTGGAGGTCTCAGAAAAGCAACTCTCCAGATTGAGAGGAGACTTCTACACTCAACGCTATAAACAGCTAGTGAGGCTCAAGAAAGAGCATGCACATAGTACTGCCTAAGCGGAGCTCTGGAGAGTGGAGGCTTCAGCAGAATGACTCTCTAAAACGAGAGGAAGCCTAGCAACACTCAATTCAGGTAGGAACTCTTACGAGTGGAGGTCTCAGAATAACGACTCTCTAAAGCGAGAGGAGACCCGACTACACTCGGTGCTTAAGGACAGCTGGCGAGGCTCATGATAGAGCCTACATACTAATGGTGCTGCCTAAGCGGAGCTCTGGAGAGTGGAGGGTTCAGCAGAATGACTCTCTTTAAACGAGAGGAAGTCTAGCAGCACTCGATCCAGGTAGGGGAGCTCTTAAGAGTGGAGGTCTCAGCATAACAAATCTCTAAAGCGAGAGGAGACCTGACTACACTCAGCGCTACAGACAGCTAACGAGGCTCGCAATAGAGCCTGCATACTAACAGTGCCGTCTAAGCGGAGCTCTGGAGAGTGGAGGCTTCAGCAGAATGACTCTCTTAAACGAGAGGAAGCCTAGCAACACTCAATCAGAGTAGGGGAGCTCTTAAGAGTGGAGGCCTCAGCATGACGACTCTCTAGAGCGAGAGGAGGCCTGGCTACACTCAACATCAGCGGCAGTTAGTGAGGCTCAAAAAGGCCTACATACACCTCTCACTGCCAGAGACGGAGCTCTGAAGAGTGGAGGCTTCAGCAGAACGGCTCTCTAATGAGAGGAAGCCTAGCAACACTCAATCCTGATAAGTTCTTAAGAGAGGGAGTATCAGCATAACGACTCTCTAAAATGAGAGGAGACTTGACTGTACTCAGCGCTACAGACAGCTAGCAAGGCTCACAATAGAGCCTACATACTAATAGTGCTGCCTCAACGGAGCTCTGGAGAGCGGAGACTTCAGCAAAATGACTCTCTTAAATGAGAGGAAGCCTAACAACACTCGATCCAGGTTAAAAATTACACATTGTTTTGTTTTTGTTTTTTTTTGGCTCGCAAGCGCCCCTAGGGGCATCGACGCATATCCGTGCTCGCGCCTCCCTTCGATGTCAGCATAATTAGCATGCTTATACCGATGGATGCGGGCTGAATATGGTTTATCCCATGCCTACATGATCTCACTATGAAGATCTGGAGTGAATGGGAGGCTCACGGGAGCTGGGAGGTTATGTTCAGAGAGAAATCGCTCATCAAGTCTACTGCGAGCCACTCCCCCTTTTCCGTGCCTCCACTGTAGGTCTACCTAGCAGAAGCGCACGCTTCATAACCTCCAGCAGCTCTACATCGCGGGGCAGACAAGCTGAGAAGGCTCAGAAATATCATCTCTGCCTTCATCAGCCCACCATGAGCCAACAAAGCACTTTCTGCTGGATCAGAAGATGTAACGGACAATACATCTTCCTCCCGCAGTTTACTCTCGTCAGCCGCTGTGGAGCGTGAGATGAAAAATTCCTCTCTCAAACTCGTTCGCAAGCTCCGTCTGCGATCGCCGCTATTCTCTCGAGAAAAGTGACGAACGAGAGCGGAGCTTTTCCCAAAGAAAAAGGCTCACAATGAACGCACTCGAGAACAGAGCACGCGTGCATTCCGCCCAACGCATAAGTCGTGTGTGTCATCTGGTGTCAGAAACGCTGACACGGATCGGCACACCTCCTAAAGCGTTTCATAATACTCACACTTCAGAAACAAAGTCCCCTGAAAACAAAAAAGAGGATGACGTGTTCCACAGGCGCCCTTTTATGCCCGCAGACGCTCATTTGCTTACGTCATAGGCTTCCACCTGCAATGTCAAGTGCATTGTGTGTTTTTATTCATGCTTCAGAGACCAGTCACGCTAAAGGCGCTCCTATAGTGCCCTCTAGAGGACGCAGTGTATAAGTTCCCTTTGGAAGGGAACGAAATAAAATAAAACACCCCCACATGGACAAACAATTTGGAAAATATAATAAAATAATAAAAACAATTTTTAAAGATTTTCAAAAAATGTAAATGGTTTTTAAAATAATAAGAAACATATTCAGTCAAGCTTTTTATTTTTTATTTATACAATTAATGTTACCAAATGGAATGCAAAGACAAAAAACTAAACAAACAACAAATTCCCTTATCCCTATATGTTTTTGTGCAAGGTTGGTTAAGATGCTTTATTAATAAAGCGCTATGCCACAACCTACAATTGGTTTAGTTATATTAGTCTCTGCATATTAAATTAAGTAGGTTCAAATATACAGACCACCTTTCTACCAAGAGAATCCTGACCCTGTAACACTATTGGAAAACAAAGAAGGGCTGTCTGAATAATCCATAAGACAACACAGCACGTTCTCATTTTCAAATGAAGAAGATAAAACAGAGGCTGGGGGGTGACGCTGTGTAGTGAGAAACACTATTTCTTATTGACCTTCATGCATTGTGTCTCTCATTATGCTGGAGTTGTGGATTTTCTTCTGATCGATATGGGGAGACTGAATCTTTAATCTTCTTTGTAAGCTATAACTGTCAGTGAAACAGAAGACTGCACTGCTATTAGAGCCCTAATCAATGACCAGTCAATAGACGAATGTTTATTTGGTTAGAAATAAATGGAAAAGTCACTGCATTTAGTTCATGCCAAAGGCTCATATAATTGCCATTTTGTTTGTATAAATTAATCTATTTAGATATTGATTCAGTGGTATTAAATCATATTTTCAATTTGATTTTAACTGTCCATTTAAATGAGCATTCCATCTTGTAAGTAACCACTCCATAAATTCACTTTAAATTATAGTAACATGAACTGATATTTATATCTAAAAAGCAACCCAGGCTCATTGTGTCGGGTACATTTCACTGCACTTTTTAGATGACACATCCACAAAAGGCGCTATAAACTATTACACTTTTTTCCCCCCGCTGAACATAAGGATTTATTAAACAACACAATGTCATGAAAAAATGTGGCTGTGGATACAAAATAGTTGCAAAATAATATAACATTGCTCACGTTTCAAGGCAGTTTCAAAGTGAAGTTTCCAGTGTATGGTGCTTTCTATGAAACTAAAAAATGTCTGAAGGATGTGATTAGCCGGATCAGTTGTGTTTAATTAAGGTTGAAGATACACTCTGCAGGGCTGTGGCGCTCCAAGAATTGAGTTTGACACCCCTGACCTACACTAAAACTTAAACCTAACAATAGTGTGAAAAAGGTCAAAGATCAAATATATTTTCGGAAGCAACCATGCCATTTTAGCTTCCTTATGCAAAATGTTGAGCACTTGAAGTACCGTGACTCGTGTTTTTTGGGACTCGTACACAAGTGCTAAATATCACAAGTACAATGCTGTACCAGGTGGGCTGCTGAGCAAGTTTACTATATCAGTAAATCACAACCTGGTCTCATAAACATGTGTACCTCTGTGCACTTTTTAGCGAGACCGTTTTTTACGTACTTTCAAATATCCAGGGACCATTGCTAAAAATGTATGTTCTATCATGTTGGAAATATGCCTTAAACCAAACCCAACCCTAAACCTACCCGATAGTCCTGACAAATGCAAAACCGATATAAAAATATGACCGATATATTTGAACTTCCTTATATGCAGATTTGAACTGTTTTGTCAATCCGTAGTTACACGGGATTCGAACCGGACCTCCTCAACTCTCAAGTACGTCTCGGTACTCCGTGAGCTACCGAATAAACCTACTGTCAATGAAAACCCATAGATATGAAGCTGGATATGTGCGATGCAAATGTTCAAAAGTATAAGTTTTCAAATCTCCCAGCATATTAATATTGTTTTGAAGTCGTAACATGATATTCTTCAAGTAATTGTGCAAAAAGGATGCTTTTTAAATCGAAACTCTGTACATTTCCCTGGATCCCTGGATGTCGCCTCTGGCTTGCTTAGTTGGGGAATCTTCATTTCCAGCAATATCATCGACTTAATTGCACAGATATTATTTAAACTGAACTGAGCTGGACAATACCATTACTAAATTCAATAATGAAATGCTTTCAGCTGAAAATTGAGTGTTAAATTTTACATTATTGACACAATTTGCCTATTTTGTTACTGTTAAAAGCGCTATATAAATAAAGATGACTTGACATTTGTGTGAAAAGGAATAAAAGGTGTCTTTTTTTAGTTTTACAGTGTTCATTTATTTTGGAAACTGCAGGGATATGTACTTATTGGTACGAATTTTGCGTCTCGCTGAAAAGTGCACCCATGTACATAAATGCCATGAGACCAGGTAGGTAAATCCATAAATATGGAGATGGATTTGTGATACAAATGTTAAAATATGTAAATTTACAGATCATGCTCTATGGCAAAAGTCTTTTAAGATCAAAACGGTATTTTGCAAGGAATCTGCCGCTGTAATCATAATTAGTGTGAAAAGTAACAAAAGTCGTTTTTTTTACCGTACATTGATGAAACGTTGAGTTGAGAAAGTGCACATGCATACATCTGCCTTTAGTTAACAAAATTAATAAGTATACTGTTGAACATGGTGTGCAATAAAGACAACCCAAAGCAGGACTAATTCACACTGATTCAATAAGAATCTCTCACAATCTCTTGTTTCTCAAAATGTTAAAAATTACTGTTCCTGAATCTCACACTCAGTATGTATTATAATATACACAGAGGAGCCAACATGTGCAGAGGTATCAGTGACAGGAGAGAGAAATGGCGGGCAACAGAAAGAGGGCAGCGAGAGGAGCAGCTCATGGCAGCTCTGATTGATGGGGCTTGTTAGGAGGCCCAACTGTTAGCTAAGTGACAATGACAGCTGGAAAAGGCTTCCATTACCAGTTTTAAGATGTGGCTAAAATCTCCATCATCCATAGAAACAGATGTTGATAACCCAAGGCGAGAGTTTTGTCAGTGGCGATGACAGTTGCAGGATGTGACACATTTTCATCAGACTGACGGGGCTACAGTCCAGACACTAATGTTTACAGTCAGCACGGCAGAAACATCGGAAAGCATTTAGCACACAAGAGGTTGTACCAGGTCCTTCTAGATTTGTGCAATACGTGCTTTGCATGTAGAACAAGGCTGAAGAGAAATGAGAACTCAGCAGCATTCAGCTCAGTCTGCATGCATGAGTTCTCCACACCTCAGGGCACGACATCCATTAGCGCAGTGACCAGTGCCACTCACACCGGAAAATCGACACCCATTAGGAATGCTATTTTATGTGCCCCGCTTATACAGCAAATATCCTTCACATACACTTAATTATGTTGTAACATTTACATTTAATTTTGCATTAATTTTCATCAAAGCATTCACTTTATATTACTCTCTGTTATGTGTAACTTCTTGTTAAGATCTTCTAAGCTCACTCAGTTCTTGAGTTTCATGTGTTGGAAGTGGGGAAAAAAGGGCAAGCAAAGAGATATGAGTGACTTTGACAAGGGCCAGATAGTGATGGCTGGATGACTGGGTCAAAGCATCTCCAAAACAACTAGTCTTAAAAGGTGTTGACAGTATAAAGTGGTTAGTACCTACCAAAAGTGTTATAAGGGAGGGACAACCAGAGAACTGTCATCGGGGTCATTTGGTGCCCATTACAATGTATGAATATTGGCTTATACTCTATATTTTGTCTCTGTTTTTATTAAGAAGCAACAAAGACCCAGAAACAAGGACAAATACTGTTGTCAGGCACAGCACATCCACCCAAATGAGGCACTTCGTTTGATTTAGCGAGCATTTCCCCAACATCAATATGTATGAGAGCTTCTGGAGAGTTGTTGTTTATCTTTCACTTCATTAAAAAGGCCACAATTTAGAAGTACTCCAGTCCAATACCCAGATTCTCCAAGAATATTTATTTTGGGAAATCATCCACATAGATAATCAATGCTTAAAAATATAATGATGTCTCAGTCAGAAAGCTCAGGGCCCAACATGATGAGGATGCAACACATCCATTTCAATCACAGAAAGGTGAAAGAGAATGTGAGGAAGAGATATTGTAATTGATTTGTAAGAAATGTTGATATCAATACAGATTCTGAGAAATGTTGATTGTGACTCTTCAGGCTATTTTTTTAGATCAGTTGCATCAGTAGCAAATGAAAGTTTGTCAAATATTTACATGAATGCTTCATATTCTGTTATTATTACAAAACACAAATTACATATTTATATGTTGCTTGTCAGTGGGTTTTATTTTCTAATAAAAACTAATGCAATTGTTCATCATTTTTCAAATCTCTTTAGTCACAATAATAAGGAAAAGTGCAGTGAAGTTATATTGGGCTGGTCTAAGGTCTAAGATAAGATAAGATAAGATAAGATAATACAAGGAAATATTCAAGACAAGCGGTGCCTAGTGAGCAATCGGCAAGTGTTATTGATTCTTGTGCTTTAGTCTGTTCCCTTCTCAGTGGTCAAATAGCACAGAAACATTAGCTATCACTTTGCTGTATACCCTTTTGCTCTGTTCCAAAAGTTTTTCATCACCTGAACAGAAACTGAAGATTGTGACCATAGGTGTAAAACTCATAAGAAAGGGTCTGAAGGGACAGACAGAGCAGTTTCTGCAAAATGGTGCTGCAAACCTCCATCAAATGTAGAATCTTGGCTACTTCCTTATGCAGTGGACATACATATTAAACAACACATGCCAGCAATCTGCTGAGAGTTTTTTCTCCCTACAAAAGTTCAGGGCATCCAAACTATATGCTTTGAGGAGAACATTCATCTAGGATTGTTGTTGTTGTTGTTATTATGGATTCAAAAAAAGTGTTTCTTGCTTGAGTAATTATTCACTTCTGAAAAATGTAAAGGTATTCATCACCCTCTAGATTGGTTCTTTCTTCAGCTGAGCTCATTTCGTTCCCACATGGGCCTGACGTACTTTGGCACTGACAGCTCCATCTGTTCCAAAACTGTGCCCAGGCTTGAAATTTTCATCTTTCTTTCTATTATCATTCAGGCGCAAACCAACAAAACACCTGCTTATCAGTTGGAGATTGTAGGACATATTTTATTTATTTAATGTAATTTACTAACACACTGATTATATCAGATTAGAATTGTATGAAAGTTATTTTTTTTGCTAAAACATCCCAGTGATCATTATTCATTTAAAAATAGAAATGCTATAGCATTTTCATAGCATATATATTCATATATATTTTAAAGCTGACATGCTGTGGGGCATGGAACAAGGCATGGGGTTTGTCCCATGCTTCAAGAATAAGTGAATCAACAGTCAGAGATACAAAGCTCTGATTGGATGCCACAAACCAAAAATGTGGAGAGGCTCGCACACAGAACCCTCTGGAACACCCACTGAGTTGGTGAGGCACAAAGGAGGCATACAGCTGATTTTACCATATGATCCTTTACATGTATAATGTAAAGGACAATAATGTTGTCAACCATATCCCATGGTGCTGTTGTTTAGCTATGTCACATTCAAATCACAGCCTCAGTTCCACTGCTGTATTTGATCCACTGCTCAGCTGCTACCTATTTTAATGTTTTGAGAGTTAGTAATTGCATATGATAGAAAGTCTGGATTTTGTGGTCTCTGGCCCTTCCTGCTGATTGCTCTTTACCAGTGACATGAGGCATCACATGCAAACGTGGCACGAGGGTGGTGGTGACATGCACCTGGTGGTATTTATATTTAATGTATATTTACATACATTAAAATAAGATAAGTAATTCAAAAACAAAATCAGGTCAAAGCTCATTACATTTTTGACAATGCCTCACTAGTGAGTATAAAACTAGTGATCGTCATGATGATGTAGATACAGCATCTACTATCAGGGGCAAACTTTACCATGATAACTAGACAAGCCCTGACACCTTGACAGCAGCTAACTAGTTTGCTTTTTGTATGCTACACTTAGGTTCAGATAAATCTGGAATTAATGGTGCAGCAATAGTAAACTTGCAAATGGTGCAGTTCATGTCTATGTGATTCACTGAAGACAAAATAACTGAAATTAGACTCTGGTTTAGTTAATCCCAACTACCTCAAACACAACTTTAATAACAACAAAACAAAAAATATATATATGCCATGACTATAATACAAAAATGTTGGCAGCGGCTAGTTGTTCACCCATGTGGGCCATCTGACTCAAGAACTGAGTGGGTACGGTAAATCCTGCTGAATCATAAATACCCCAGAGATGCCAGATGCTAAATGCAGAAGCAATGGCAAATTTGTAGCATAGCTTCATTGTCAGTGAGTGCTATGACATTAACGTGTGACAAATTAAATATTTTATCTTGCACATTGATGTTATTATCCTGAATATGAAGAAGTGCTGATGCTGTATATTAGATAAAAGTCAAGTCAAGATGGCGCCGCAGATGGCAGCCTTGGTGGCATTGTCCGTAGTTGTTTTTATGTTTTTGTTAGTTTGTCCTGTCTTTAGTTATATCCTTGAGAGACAAATTGCTGGACATTCGGAGGCACACACCACCCGATATCTCACTGGATTTCATCTATTATGATGTTTTGCTGGACATTTCAGCGGTGCTGTTTAGACGATTCAGGACGTGTAGACAGGGGAAGCGAGCCTGTGCGCTCGTGAAACTTCGTCGGCGGGGATTAAGCAAGCTGTTGCCAAGCATCCATCTGGCGAATCTCTGCTCTCTACCCAACAAAATGTATTAATTCCCTCTGTTTTCCCAGTTAAACAAGGATTTTTCAAACTCTGCTGCTCTGTGTTTCACAAAAAACCTGGCTGAATGGCACCATTCCAGACAGCGTGCTTCATCTTCCGAACTTTCATCTGATCAAATCTGATAGCGACGCAGAATCAACGGGGAAATCGCATGGTGGCGGGACATGCTTTTACATCAATGAGAGGTGGTGTACAGATGTAAAAGTGTTAAAAAAGATGGGCTTTTCTAATCTAGAATCACTCTTCATCAGCTGTAAGCCGTTCTACTCACCGCAGGAGTTCTGTTCGTTCATTTTTGTGAGTGTCTATATTCCTCTGCAAGCGCACATGAGCTCAGCTTTACAGAAACTTGCTGATCTGATCACAGACACAGAACAACAACACCCTAACTCTGTTTTAATCATTCTTGGGGACTTTAATAAAGTAAATCTCATCCTAGAAACAAGATACAGATACCTTATTCCTTAATAAGATTAATTTGTATGTATGGGGATAAATACTCTGCATAAATACTCAATAGCTTTGTGTTGTGTTTAGCTCATATAAAAGCCTTCACATATTAAAGGTTGGTATTAATTATTAATTATTAAAGCTGTGTTTTACTAATAGTTATTTTAGTAAAACTTCAAGGACGTTTTCAGCAGTATGTTTTAAACCAGCAGCAGTATGTAACAACATGTCCTCCAGAGATCCTTCATACATTTTCAATGGACTGCGAATGAGCTTGCTATCGTTCTCTGCACTCTCTGTATCGCTTCCCTTTCTTGCTTTCTGGCATTACTAAAGAGTCTGTCTGGAGAGCAGTCCTCGTGTATTATAGCAGGAAGCTTTGAGCTCAATGAAAAGCTCATTATAAAGGCCCTTCAGCTGGACACACCTAACACAGGCGCATCTCTATAATTCCTGCATGGCTCTTCAGATATGCATGGTCGATGGCTAAAATGATAATGGGCTACAATTGGGGGTCAAGTGTTTGAACTTATATTTCACAGATCAGCTTAGTGGGATGCATCCAGATATGTGTGTTGCCTTTTAAAGTGCAGTTTTAAAATTTTACTTAAGTAACAAAATTATTCAAAGAAAATATGATTTACTCATACCAGCTTAGCTGTTAACAGGCAATAATATAAATGTTTCAAACAAAGTTTTATGAGGCATCTGTCAATTTTCCTTGCCTAATCCTGCATGATGGACCTGGTGATTGTGCATGAAAGACACAATCCTCAGTACATTTGTAAATTTATAGTTGCATGCTGAATGCTTAGCTCTGATTCGGGTGCAGGAATGAAACTGCAAATAATCACCATGCTGACATCCAGAGCAGCAACACAACAGATTAATAACACAAATCATTTAAAGTAAGTTGTATTGTCAACACAAAATTGCAAAAACCAAAGCAGAATAAACTTCTGCACATCTCTTGAGCAACACAAAGTAGTGATGTTTCATACTGTATACTTAATTAAACTAATGAAATTAATGAATTTGTGTGTTGAACCGGTTGAGTAAATGATTCACTGACTCATTCATACTTGTTTTGTTCCTGAAACTAATCTTTTGGAGGAATTGTTGAAAATCCTGACCATGAACGCACAGACTGTGAATGCAATCCAGACATTTACCATGTTGTCATTGTCATGTGACCTACAGCATCATTAGCGATACTTCACTGCTGTTCGCAAATCCTCTCCCAATGGCCTTTTTATATACTAGTTGGGAAGTATGCATTATCGGATGTAGACACTGTCATACCTGCAGCCATTCTCATACTGTCTGATTGTATATCAGCACTCGTTGAGTGCAAATTCGAGAATGTAGCTAACTCTTGTATCATCAAATAAGTGAGTTTGGTAGAGAAGAAGGGTTCTTAAAATCTTCAGGTCCTGAACGAGAGATTTAGTCCTGGTCCCCAGCTGATGCCACAGTGGGTCAAGATAATGACGAATTGTTTTCTCAAAGGAAGTTTCAGTTAGCTAATAGTCGTCAACACCCTGAGCTCTTCTATGGTTTGATCTGAAAATCCATTTGCTTGAGTGAAGGAAAAGCCAGGTAAGCCAAAATCTGCTAAAAAGTGCTCTACTTTCAAATGTCTGGCTGTAAACCAGTCACAAAGACATAGGCAGACAGTAATAGGGGGAAGACAGCAAACAAGAGAAACATTTTAACTTGGTGAGATTATATATCACAATAAAACAGTGGATGGATTTGCATAGCCCAGAGTTGAGTGTCCCACTTTCTACTTCTCTCCCCAGCCAATGCATGCCATTATCTGTGTTTAAGGTTCCACAGCTGGTTGGCGGTGGTACAGCCTCCAGTGTTCGGTCCCACATACAAGAAACGAGTGGCCCAAATTTGTATGTGGTGTGTGGTATGTGTCAAGGGATGCTTTAGGCATCTAAGGAGGACATATCATAGAAACCTATCTTTAGAGACACCACAAATAGGGGCATTTTCAAGCCATGGCCAAAAAGAAGGATTTCACTCAGATAAACAAAATTTCCTCAAAATGGTTCTAGGGTGAAATATCTTTAAATATCTCAATTATTTTCAACTAACAAGTCCTTTGGGATGAACCAAGGAACATCATAAATTATAGTATCATCTAGAAATAAGATTTTGCATGATATAAAAATGAAAACATGCTCATGGGAGGCACAAATGAGACTAACTTCTTCCCTCTACACCAGGGGTCGGCAACCTTTTCGGCATGACGTGCCATTTTTTTTCTTCTGGTTAACCACTGTGGTGGTTAACCAGAACCCCCCCCCCCCTCCCCCAACGTTCAAACTTTTCTTGAACAACAGTTATACAGTGCGACCATACTGAACACCACTGTGTGTGTGAGAGACTAGGCCAATATATTAAAACCGTTCAGTTTAATCACAGCTCTATCTTAATTCACACACACCACTCGCACACAGAGATCGGAGATCACATTCAGAAGCTCATAAACGTCTTGCCAGTGCTGCCACGCGACTTTTATTAATCGATACTGAATCGCTACTTTATATTTCTCAGCAATGAGGGGGTAAAATTGCTGTATTTTAAGTAACTAAACTCAGCTTTATTGTTTGTAGAGAGAGATGGACGCTTACAATTATCCCATCTCTCTCTCTCAGCATATATTTTCCTTTCCGATTCTGGCTTCTTTTCCAGAAATTCTGACTTTTTTCTTTGCAAGAATAAGTCAGAATTATGAGATAACCTAATAAAGGCAAATACCTTTTTCATTTTTATTTAATGACAGTAACAAGCTCCCATAGATTTTCTTTTGTGGTCAACAGAAAAAAATAAATAAACATACAGATTCATACAGATTTGGAGCATGAGGCTGAGTAAATGATGACAAAAATTTAAATTTTGGGGTGAACTGTCCCTTTAAAGATGAAGGTAAATTTGAGCCTCAGTTGAGCCTCAACATTTTGTCATTTCAAATGTGATAAGATGTCACTTTTTTCATGTTGCCATTGTTGTTGTTACACCCATAAAGACAGTGTACTGTGAGTGGCAATGTGAACAGGATATTTTGACACTCAAATTCTTAAATAATTCTCAAAACTGGCCTTGATAAAAAAACTAATCAATCAATCAATCAATCAAATGCCTATTGAGAGTGACATTCTCAAAAATGTTATTTCAGTGACATAAACATTTTAGATTTTAGCTTAAAAAACAAACAAACAAACAAAAAAACAAGAAATAACAGTTTCTAATGTTATGCTATTTGAATTTATCCACGCACAGCACAAATTCATAAGCAAAAACATACATTTTTAATACACTATTCTAGCTTCCAGCCATCCACGTCGAAAACTCAGGGATGGCTTTTTTTTTCTCCATTCCATGTGGAATTACCTTTAAAATCACTTACAATGACAGGAGCCTGTTATGGTATGAATAACATAGTTAAGATATAGGCCTATTGAATAACAATATTCGTGTTCCATGACATTTACATGGTACTAAAATACAAAAAAAAAACTTTTACTGGGGAGCTTCAAACAGGTCCAAACGGAATCTTTAGAGCACATTTTAAAAAGTTAAAGCTGTACTTTGCAAAATATTAAAGATAAACAAAAAATTTTAAACTTGAAAGAACATCCAAAAATCCAAATTAAATGGCATCTTTTATTCTTTATACGAGTGTATTTAGAAAAGAGACCTGAGGAAACAGATTGAAAAACACTCTTTTTTATAATATAATTTATTATGTATTAAATAGGATCTGCTCATAAAAAAACAAAAACAAACTGTGAATACAATTCTTACTGACCCTAAATGGTGCTGTTATGATTCAATATGCTTTTAATGGCATGCATTACTAAACAATATGTTATTTTGTACTGTGCTACATTGTCCGCTTGTGCCACGCTGTTGGCCATTAAAAACGTTGACACATTTATACGAGTTTATTGTGATACCAGAACATCTATGTAAGCTCTGGCAACAGTGATCACTCAGTATACCAAGGGCAAAGTGTGTGTTCCATTAAATAAGAGCCTCTCCTGGACATTGTGTCCCTCTCTTGTCTTCATTCTCCACCACAGCATGTCTAGACAGTCTATTCAGAAACATATCTACCTAGACGACTAGCCCAATGCAGAAGATAAATTACAACTGTCTGGGAGCTAGTTAGGGTGAAAATGGAAGTATGAATGTAACAATGGCACTGTCTCAATTTTACTTCCAGCCAAGGCTGGGCACAGAGCTATCATGGCAGAAGTTACAATACTGTACAATACAATCTTGAAGATACTGAACAATCTTCATATTTACAGTAACAGATTGTCACCTTAAAAATGGTGACAATCACGATGTCCTCCATATTTAAAGACCTTCATATGGACTGGGGTATCTTCTGTCTGAGGCAGTGGTGATAGGGACTTAAGCAATACTCCTATAGAATTATATGGTTAGCGTCTTAATTTATTATTTATTATTAGTTTATCAACTAGCTACGTTAACTAATTTAATAGAAGAGTTGGATAATGCAAGTAAATCTATTGATATAGTAAGTAACACTATATCTGACACTGAACTTACCATTTTCACTGTCAGGAGAAGGGACTGGGGAATCTTGTGGTGAGTGACAGGAACTTAAGTAATGCTCCTGCATGCAGAAATATATGATTATCATTTTTAATTTAAAGTTTATTAACTATTAGTTCATTGTTTGTTGACAACTAATTATGTTAACTCAACTAATTTAATGTAGAAGAGCTAAAAAAATAATAATGTCAACTTAGTAAATATAACGATATTTATGTATATTGTTTCGTGAGCTCCCCACTGGCAGCAAGACACAGTCAAGTCACCTTTATTTATATAGCGCCTTTAACAATACAAATTGTAACAAAGCACTGCACAATATCAAAATAGGCAAATTTGTCAATAATGTAAAATGACAGGATTTAACACTCAATTATCTGCTGAATGCATTTCATTATTGAATTTAGTAGTGGCATTGTCCAGCTTAGTTCACTTTAAATAATATCTGTGCAATCAAGTCGATGATTGTGCTGGAAATGAAGTGTCCCCAACTGAGCAAGCCAGAGGCGACAGCGGCAAGGAACGAAAACTCCATCGGTGACAGAATGGAGAAAAAACCTTGGGAGAAACCAGGCTCAGTCGGGGGGCCAGTTCCCCTCCGGCCAGACAAATCAGTAGTTTGTTCCAACTGCAGCAAAGTCAGAGTGTAAGTGGTCCACTGGTTCCAGGGGTCTTTCCCCGATGGATGTCTAGGTGACGAGGTCCTCACTGGAGCTCTGTCTCTGGGGGCTCATCTCGGAGGTCCTCGGAGGGGTTGTCATCGTCTCTTCTCAGGTGTTCGGTCATCTCTATCGTTTAAGGGTAGGATCCAGACTGAGGCTTGTGTAATTCCTAACTACAACGGGATGTTAATCCCGTGGCAGTAACATAGAAACAGTAAGACAATTAGCGTAGCAGCGGCTCCATCCAGGAATAACCCTGGATGAAATTATCAGTATAACCCAAGCTAAAGCATAATAATGTGCATGTGTTCAGATGGACTGGCAGTACAAGATTGTGAGATGCATTATATGAATGCTTGGCTAAAGAGATGCGTCTTTAATCTAGATTTAAACAGAGAGAGTGTGTCTGAACCCCGAACGTTTTCAGGAAGGCTATTCCAGAGTTTAGGAGCCATATATGAAAAAGTTCTACCTCCTTTAGTGGACTTTGCTATCCGAGGTACTACCAAGAGTCCAGAGTTTTGCGACCTTAGGGAGCGGGTTGGATTGTAGCGTGATAAAAGATTAGTTAGGTACGCAGGAGCTAAATCATTTAGGGCCTTATAGGCAAGTAATAATATTTTGTAACTGATACGAAACTTAATAGGTAGCCAGTGCAGAGACTGTAAAATTGGAGTAATATGGTCATATTTTCTTGACCTGGTAAGGACTCTAGCCGCAGCATTTTGTACTATCTGTAGCTTGTTTATTGAAGATGCAGGACAACCACCTAGCAGTGCATTACAATAGTCCAGTCTAGAGGTCATGAATGCATGAACTAACTTTTCTGCATCAGAAACACTTAACATGTTCCGTAGCTTGGAAATATTTCTAAGATGGAAGAATGCTGTTTTTGTAACATTGGAAATATGATTTTCAAAAGATAGGTTGCTGTCTAATATAACACCCAGATTTTTAACTGTAGAGGAAGTAACAGTACATCCGTCTAGTTGCAAATTGTAATCCAAGAGATTCTGTGTACTGTTTTTAGGTCCAACAAGTAATATCTCGGTCTTATCTGAATTTAATAGAAGAAAATTACTGGTCATCCAATCTTTTATATTTTTAACACACTCTGTTAGCTTAGATAGTTTCGAAGTTTCATCTGGTTTTGTTGAGATATATAGTTGAGTGTCATCAGCATAACAATGGAAACTAATCCCGTATTGTCTAATAATATTACCAAGGGGCAGCATATATAATGAAAATAATAGAGGACCTAGGACAGATCCTTGTGGTACTCCATACTTTACTGGTGATAATTGAGATGACTCCCCGTTTAAATAAACAAAGTGGTAGCGATCGGACAGGTAGGATCTAAACCATCTTAGAGCCTGCCCTTGAATACCTGTACAGTTTTGTAATCGATCTATCAGTATGTCATGATCTATAGTGTCGAACGCAGCACTAAGATCAAGTAAAACTAGCAACGAGATACAGCCTTTGTCTGACGCAAGAAGCAAGTCATTTGTAATTTTAACAAGTGCAGTGTCTGTGCTATGGCGGGGCCTGAAACCTGACTGAAATTCTTCATAGATATCATTTTTTTGCAAAAAGGAACACAATTGAGCAGACACTACTTTTTCTAATATTTTCGACATAAACGGAAGATTTGAAATGGGTCTGTAATTTGCCAGTTCACAAGGATCTAATTTTGGTTTCTTAATAAGAGGCTTAATAACTGCCAGCTTAAATGGTTTTGGGATGCGACCTAAAGATAGCGAGGAGTTAATAATATTGAGAAGCGGTTGTTCTGCAACAGGTAACAACTCTTTCAATAGTTTAGTTGGTACAGGATCTAATAAACATGTTGTTGGTTTAGATGCAGTGATAAGTTTATTTAGCTCATCCTGTCCTATAGTTCTAAAGCACTGCAGTTTTTCTTTGGGTGCGATGAATGATGCTGAAGTACTAGACGCTGTAGAATCTACGTTTGTTATTGTATTTCTGATATTATCTATTTTATCAGTAAAGAAATTCATAAAGTCATTACTATTAAACTGTGAGGGAATATTTAGATCGGGTGACATCTGTTTATTTGTTAATCTAGCCACTGTGCTAAATAAAAACCTTGGATTGTTTTGGTGATTATCTATGAGTTTGCGGATATACTCGGTTCTTGCAGTTTTTAGAGCCTGTCTATAGCTGGACATACTGTTTTTCCACGCAATTCTAAAGACTTCCAAGTTACTTTTTCTCCATTTGCGCTCAAGAATACGAGTATCTTTCTTGAGAGAATGGGTATAACTGTTGTACCATGGCGCGGCACGTTTTTCTCTAACCTTTTTTAATTTGATGGGTGCAACAGTTTCTAACGTATTAGAGAAGATAGTTCCCATGTTGCTAGTAATTGTGTCTAGTTCATCTGTATTTATGGGTACACAGAGCAGTTGAGATAAATCAGGCAGGTTATTTGTGAATCTGTCTTTAGTGGCTGGAATAATAATTCTGCCTGGACGATAACGCGGAGCCATATAGTTAATATCAGTAATATGCAGCATGCACGATACAAGGAAATGGTCAGTAACATCATCACTTTGAGGTATGATATCTATATCAGTTAGATCAATTCCATGCGATATTATTAAATCTAGCGTATGATTAAAACGATGCGTGGGCCCGGTGACATTTTGCTTGACACCAAAAGAGTTTATTAGGTCAGTAAACGCAAGTCCTAAAGCATCATTTGTATTATCAACGTGAATGTTAAAATCTCCAACAATTAGTGCTTTATCAACAGTAACCAATAGGTCTGAGAGGAAATCTGCAAATTCTTTTAGAAAATCTGTATATGGCCCTGGCGGTCTATACACAGTAGCCAGAGCAAGCGATAGGACAGATTTATTTTGCTTATCTGACAGTTTAACATTAAGCATAAGTATTTCGAATGAGTCAAACCTGTATCCTGTTTTCTGAGTAACATTGAGAATATCACTATATATTGTTGCGACACCGCCGCCACGACCAGTCTCACGAGGCTCGTGCTTATAACAGTAGCTTGGTGGAGTAGATTCATTTAGACCAAAATAATAATTTGTTTTAAGCCAGGTTTCAGTCAGACACAGTACATCAAAACTATTATCTGTGATTATTTCATTTACAATAACTGCTTTCGGTGTGAGTGATCTGATATTTAGGAGCCCAAGTTTTAAAAATTGTTTTTGTTCATTTATTTTGCATTTTTCTGGTTTAATCACGATCAGATTTGTTCTAGATCCTGCATTAAATTTATATTTTGAACTCAATATTCGGGGAACAGACACAGTCTGTATAGATTGGACACTACAAGTACCTTTATCTTTTAAGTGGGTAGAACAAAAGTCATCATAGCTGTTATTGGAGAATTGGCTTACTAGTCAGATGGAGCGTAGCGTCCTGGTGATGTTGTCTGACAGGAGTTCCGCACCGACTCTGCTGGGGTGCAGGCCATCAGCACGAAATAGCCTAGGACGCTCCCAGAAAAGATTCCAATTATTGACAAAGAGAATTTTCTGCTCTGTACACCATGAAAACAACCATTCATTTAAAGCAAACAGTCTACTGAACCGTTCGTGTCCTCGTCGATACGTGGGAAGAGGTCCTGACACAATGATCGTCGTCGCTGGCGATGTGCTGCGTACTGTCTCGATCAGGCTCCTGAAGTCCCCCTTCAGTGTCTCCGTCTGCCGCAGCTTGGTGTCGTTAGCCCCCGCGTGAATCACAACAGCTGCAACGCTCTCGTCATCCTTCAGGATCGCGGGTATCTGCACAGAAACATCAAGAACAGGAGCACCAGGGAGACAATGAGTGTGCACTTTACCTTCAGCTAATGTAGCACGGACATGCCGGACGATTGAGTCTCCGATGACCACAGCGTCACGATCAGTCTCGCAGAGAGGGGCGAAGCGGTTCCGGGATGAGATGTCGAAGACCGGGGGGGGAGAAGTCGTCGCCCGGGGCCTGGATCGCGTCTTCCGCTGCTGCACCCAGGGTCCGTGGTTTCCCGGCGCCGGAGTGAAGGCCATCTGTGACGATCGCGTCCCGGGTGCACTGGGCCTGTGCAGAGAAACACACGGAGTAGAGGTGGTGGGAGCGTTAGCAGCGCGTTGCATACTAACCCCGGACTTATGAGCGTCAGCCCGAGATGTTTCCAGCGTTGCTATCCGTTTCCTCAGCTGGGCCTGTTTCCCAAGCAGCTCGCGGATCCGTGTCTCCACGGCCTCCAGCTCCAGCTGCGCCGAATGCAGCTCGA
Organism: Oxygymnocypris stewartii; assembly: GCA_003573665.1. Lineage (NCBI taxonomy): Eukaryota > Metazoa > Chordata > Actinopteri > Cypriniformes > Cyprinidae > Oxygymnocypris > Oxygymnocypris stewartii. Next base: position 92,735 of record QVTF01003362.1, read on the forward strand.
ACGTGTCCTCACCTGCACACAAAGGTAGACACGAATCTGCCATTTAAGCAAGTAACAGTGAAACAATGTTAAATGTGTGTATGCGTGTGTGAAATAGGGGTATTAGCTGTGTTAGCGGAACCCGCGCTGGCTTTGCTAACGGGCTATAAGCTAATAGCGGACTTGGGAAATCAAAATAAAACTTGCGATAACAAGCCGCTCTGATTATTCTCGTTGCAGAATGCGATCGGGAATATATTCACACGTTATAGAAACACAAATTATTGTGTATCAAATCGGAATTTAAGATAGAAAATAGACGATAAACAATTGGCTTGGCGGAGATTCAGCTCAGAACACGCGTCAACGACAAACCGGAAGTAAATCAGCGTGTTTGCCGTTGCCGTGTGTGTGGCAAAATCAAAGTCCCACGATACAGTAAGTTACCGAAACTTGCCAAGCGGTGATTTGCGCATCTTTTCCGGTACCGCCTATTCTACTGCAGCCTACATTAATACCTGCTAATTGCTATACAATACATGCTGCTGCTAAGTGCAACCCTAGCTAACCTGTTTTCCAGTAACCCTATAAGTAATTGGACTAGTATTTAGTCTAGCAAATAATTAACGAAAATACGCTGGAATTAACAACAAACACAATTGTTTGTCATATAATTATCATTAAGTCAATCTTATCTCCATCACTTAACTTACCGCTTTCATGTTTCCTCTTGTCCTCCTTTTTTCCGCTTTTGGCTGCCAGATGGATAAGTCCTTTTGGTTTTTAAAATAGCCTAGTAAATGCGCGAATAAATGCTGTGCCAGTTTGAAAACGGCGGCCGACGCATCACGAGGAAAAAACACGCACATCCAGCATGACGCGAGAGGGATCCCCCTAGGGGCGGATGCCGATATATTGCTCCATGTTACGTCTATATTTTTAATAATGACATTTCCGATTGTTCAAATGGTCAGCTGTCGGGGGCCCCGACTGATAGAGTGCAGAATTCATTGTTCCATCAATTATGGCAAGTCGTCCAGGTCCTGAAGCTGCAAAGCAGCCCCAAACCATCACACTATCACCACCATGTTTGACTGTTGGGATTATGTTCTGTTTTAAGAAATCATGTGTTGGTTTTACGCCAGATGTAATGGGGCACACACCTTGCCGGCCACTCTTGGTAGGCCAGCCACTCTTGGGAAGTTTTCTCAATTTTTGGCTCTGACCATGGTTCCCTGGAGTCCCAATGCCTTAGAAATGGCTTTATAACCCTTTCCAGACTGATACATGTCAACTATTTTGTTTCTCATCTGTTCTTGAATTTTGTTGGATCGCATAATGTGTTGCTCTTTAAGCATGCTTCACTTTGGCAGACAGGTGCTATTTAAGTGATTTATTGTTTCAACAGGTCTGGCAGTAATCAGGCCTGGTTGTGGCTAGTGAAATTTAACTCAGGTTTCTAAAATAACGTGGTTAATCACAGTTCTTTCATGATTTAACAGGAGGGGGCAATGCATTTTTCTTTTTTGTTGATGGGTGCGAGCGGCAGACACACTGAAAAAAGATACAAAATGTATAAAGTAAGTGGTTGCAAACACTTTATTTAAGCTAAATTTAGCCTAAATAACTAAATAAAAATGTTAAAAGTCAACCTAATTTCTATGTTTTAAATGTAGATAAAATAAAATGATTGCAGCCACTTGCCTTCAAAAAATGTATGTGAAAATTACACTCTAATTGATCGATTTCATTGTTTGTATAAATTGTTTAGATTTATTTTTTTAAATATGCATTCAAATATTTATTCATGTCTATTTCATGATGAAAATATCAAAGAGGAACATATCATTGATTCACAGCTTGAACTGAGGTGAATGTAGTTACCTCATTACAAATAAAAAAAACGCAAAACACATTTATTGTTTGTATTTACAGAAGGATGAGACTTTTTGGTATATATATAAAAAAAAGCTTATTGCGATTATTGGGTGGCTGGCGTGCAATGAATAGACTTGAAAACATTAAATATAATTCCCAAGCATTTACACCTTAATTAAAACAGCTTGTGAATAGTCCCGTAACAGTATTTACTTCATAAAAATCAACAAGTTAAGCCTATAATTGTGTAGTTGCTTATATTTTCAGATTTTTATTAATCTGTTCTTCTGAATACCTTAAAATGTAAAAGATTTGCTGCAACACAATTTTGTCTGATGTGAATTATTAAGCCTATTATATTTTTTTATCCATGCAGCAAACACTTTAAAAACAGCTTTACAAATTACTTTATTGCATTCCGAATGCTTTTAAAGAACTTTTCATGATACATTTTACGGGTAGCCTAGCTTGAATGTAAAACATTGTCGTGAATTCGTTGTATTCCCATTTGTAAATTAGCTTGCCTAATTAATTATTGTAGGCTAACCCGATCTTATAATGATAAAGGTGCGTATAGCACACATTTCTGCTTTTATTTGGCGTGATATTCAAATTAAGAAATTGATTTTGGCGTGCAAAAGACTGATCAATTCATAATTAATGGCATGGCTGTTCAGTCGACAGAGATACGGGACACATAGAGCTACTAACTGCTGATATGTTTGCGAGGCAAATCTCAGGTCTGAGTGCTCATGGTACGCACAGTGCGTAGTGCGTAAAGCCATACACCTGCAGGCGCCACTGCTGTCATCTACTCATCGCGTATTGCACCGCATAAGTACTGACAGCATCAGTGATTATAATGGGTTGTATTTGCTTTTGCCATGTTATCCTACGGTGGCCGAGAAGTGCAACACAAAGCAATATTCTGACTGGACAAGATATATATCAATCAAGATGTACAGGAGGGATGACACATAGAACAGCAGAGTCGATGTCTGACAGCCACTCCGACTTGAAATGAGCTAACATACTGGCAAATATGATTAGTATATAATGCTGTTTTTTACCAACTCATTCAGCGCTCAAGTTACTCCATCAGTCACTGAACTGAGGAAACAATTCTGACTCGGACCGAAGAACAATGTGCTGGTGATGTGCACATGCATGAAACAAATGCCTGAGGCTACGGATTAAAATGTTGTAAATTATGTTTTATTAACTCTCATGTGCTGGTAGCGACCGACTTATTTTATGAACTACCAAGGACCATGGTTTCAGCTAAACATTTCTTGGTCACACTTTATATTAGGTGGCCTTAATATAACTACAATGTACTTACATCAAAAAATAAGTACAATGTACTTATTGTGTTCAAACTGTATTTCAAAACACTATTGCTGCTATTGAGGTGGGATACGGGTAAGGTTAGGGTTTGGTGGTATGGGTAGATTTAAGTGTGGGTTAAGGTGTAAGGCAGGGGTCAGCAAGTAAGTTTGGCATCGGGCCAAACACTAATTTTGTAACTAGATGGCAGGCCAGAACATAGTCAAAGGATAATTTAAGATATTATTTGACTCCGCGCTCACTGATATCAGAAACACCGCTCCGCGTCTAAAGTAGGCCTATTTCAGTATGTTTGAAATATCACAGCTCTGTTCATAATGTACACAAAAATAAAATAAATAAAATAACATGAGAGTTTCAAAGTGGCTTATTGGAACTATAGCATGCAAACATTTTTCCTACCACATGAAAAGCTTGACAATTCCTGCTTTTTGCAATGCAAATTTAGTTTGTGATGAAAATAACAGTAGATTCTCATCAGTTATTTTACCTACGGATCTATGCATTTCTTACAGATTTTCTGCTCATTCGAAATCAGATACCAATGAAGTAGCTGACACAGAACAGCCGGTTCCCCAACCCAGCTAATCACAGCTCACCAATTCACCTGAGTACTAATCATCATCACCTGCAAGTCATTCAATCACTCAGCACCCAGCATTCTTAAGCACCAGCCCCAGCTCACTTCAGTGTCCAGTCTTGTCTCAACATAGTTGGACTCTAGGACCATACTACTCTATTGACTACAGTCACATATTGATATATACTAACCTTCTGTGTCATCCCCAGTGTGTCCTTCTCATCCTCTGTCCTCCTCCTCTCCGATTCACCCTCCTGTTCCAGTCCAGGATCCCCCGCGTCTGTCTCCATCCACGAACTCCTGGACCTGAAAGGATACCATCGGTCTGATCTGCTCATCACCCTCCAAAGTATCATCAAACCCATTACTCACCTGCTTCCTGTTGTTCATCTGCATACTGTTATTAAAACGTCACCAATTAACATCTCCCTTTGTGTCTGTGAGTCCTTCCGTAACAGAAGACTGGACCTAACTTACTGGATGACGTTTCTATGAGCAGTTCAGATCCGTTCCAGGAGATCGTGGATCAGCTGAAACGGACCCTCACCATCATGAACACAGCTACCGCTACCACTTCCGTCACCACCACTTCTTCATCGGCAAATCCACCGGTTATGGTCAGTCCCATGGTCAGACCGGCGCTCTACTCTGGTCAGGCAGAGGAATGCAACGGATTCTTGCTCCAATGCTCGCTCGCCTTTGAGATGCAACCACATTTATTTCCCACTTAAAGGGCTAAAATAGCCTTCATTATCTCCTTACTCCATGGAAAAGCTCTTCAATGGGTGGAGACTATCTGGGGCCAAGCTGGCACGGTAACCCAATCTCTAAGCGGTTTCACCACTCATCTCCGGGATGTCTTTGGCACCTCTGCCGGAGACTCTACAGCTGGCGAGCAGCTCTACCATCTCCAACAGGATAATATGCCAATTCATGAATATGCTTTAAAGTTTCGGACACTGGCCGCTGCTAGTGGATGGGATGAAAACCCACTCTTGACCACTTACCGTCAAGGGCTGGAGGCTCGTTTGCGGTTGCATCTCGCGGCGTATGATGACACCATGGGGCTTGAGCGATTCATCCAACTATCCATCCATCAGAGTGGCGAACCGTATGCATTCCTGTATGGAGGATCAACAGACACTTCCGCATTCAAATCCTCTCCTCCGCCGACCAGAGAACATCAGCCCTCCAGAACCAGTTCCAGAACCTATGCATGTTGATTACACTCGACTCTCTCTCACGGAAAGACATCGACGCCTATCCCAGGGCTTGTGTCTATACTGCGGTGCCTCTGGACATGCGATAGCTACCTGCCCTTTTCGTCCACCTCGACTTATGGTGAGTGCCATCACACCACAGGTTTCCAATATGTGCCCACTCACTACGGTTGTGCAACTTACTGCTCACGATGTATCTCTCCCAGTTATTGCCTTCATCGACTTCGGTTCAGCGGGTAACTTCATCGCAGGCACCCTCTGTCGTCAACTCAACCTCTCAACCACGACCACCACACGAAGGTCTACCAGATCCAGTTAGTAACGGGTCAACCTTTGAGTCGCAAACACCTACGCCATCAGGTTGGACCGGTGAACATTCGCGTGGGTCTACTTCATGAGGAAGATCTTAATCTACTGGTTCTGGAGGATTCCACCGCTGATGTTATCCTAGGGCGCCCGTGGTTAGTGCAGCACAATCCCATCCTCTCCTGGGAGTCTGGAGAAGTCCTGAAGTGGGGCAAAAGTTGTTTCCCTGACTGTTTCCCAGATATTCCTCATCCTCCAAAGAAGATTCCCACGCCTCTCCAGATCTGCACCACCTCCATCGAGAGCCCGGTGGAGAAACAGTCAGTGGATGTCCATCATGCTACGCTCCCTTCAGTGATGTATTCTGCCCGAAACGAGCTTCCAAGCTGCCTCCACATCGACCATGGGACTGTGCCATTGATCTGCTTCCGGGTGAGCCAGTGCCCCGTGGAAGAATATATCCACTTTCCATTCCTGAGCAGAAGGCCATGGAGGAGTATATTGTACTCGTGATTGAGTGGTTGTGGAACGCTCTCAGAGCGATTGAAAACCACGACATTCCGACTTTTAAAAAATCCACTCCTCACTTCGTTCAGAATCGCATCGCTCATACTCTGATTGTGAGTGACTGTTGCTGTCATGACAGATCTATTTCAGAACCAGTCGCTATCAAAATAGTCTGGCTATGGGCGCGGGCCAGAAATTATTGCTGGCGGGCCAGTTTTGACCCGCTGGCCGCCTGTTGCCGACCACTGGAGTAAGGGATGGGTCAACAGTGTAATTACAGAAATGAATTACAGATTTAATTACATATATGTATTTTTTTTAAATATAAGTACAATGTAAAAGCATGTATGTACACACTAAGTGCATTGTATCAAATTATTAATTTAAAAGTACATAGTAGTTAAGGCCACCTAATATAAAGTGGGACCAATTTCTTGGTTCTACTGAAGAATAAAAAACTCACCTCTTGGATGGCCTGAGGGTGAGTAAATGAACAACAATCTTATCTAATACCCTTTGCTTTGCTATAAAAGGAATTATCAGTCAAAGTTTACTGGGGTTTGTTCAAGGACAAAATTAAAATTTGCATTGTGAAAATCGCTACAAAAGTTAAATCTGAAATTAATATTGAATAGAAGAACCACCAGCCCACTCAGTCGACAACATTCACTGTGAGCAAAGATTTCAACAACGAGGATCAAAATAAAATAAAATAATTAAATTAAATGTCCTAGTTTCCATTGTAACCGAAGCTCATATAGGTTTAAGTTACTTTTTATTCTTTCTCAAGGTCATAAGAGTAACTTTGAAAAGGATTTATTAATTTAACTCATTCAGTCTGAATCTTACTCCACTGTGAGAAATGGCCACCGTTCTAGTGGATCAACTATATAAGTGTATGTTAGCATCAGTTTTCCCATTCCTCCCTACATGAATCTACTGACGGATTGCTTAACAACGGAGTATATTTTGGAATGTAAAAGTGAAAATAAAAGGTGAGAAAGGCGCACTTCTATGAGAGTGCTATTTTGCAAGGTTTCATTGTGGCAGTTGCCATGGTGAGGTGTTGCAAGAACTCTTAGAAACAGCACTATGTTCAACACGATCAATGCCACAGGTTTGAATATTTCTGTTGAGTGGGCCATGTACACGGTTTAAAGCGGTTGCACACAGGAAAATCACACACATATACACATAATACACACTCAACACAGCAAATAAACATTTGTGCAAAATGGCTCTAATGTAGTACCATTTCATATACGATCAGGGAAAATGCCTAGCTAATGCAAGACTAAAGTAATTCTCATTTCACATAAAACTATTCCTTAAACAATTTTTTAGAGCTCCCACTAGACTGTGATATTTACCAACACTCACACATCTTTCCTGCAGCTTCTGCTTCGATTCAACAGAACTTGCTTTAAATCATCCAAAATGACCTAACATTTCATTTGTTTTTTCATAATCACTCAGATTTCAAAAACATTCAACCCTTGAGATAGATCTCACAGTAATGATTGCTTATAACTACTTCTCCTTAGAAAGACGGTACTCTTGACATCTTAAAACTGAAAATACTGTAAAAAAAACCGAATACATAGATGAATAATTGAGATATACACAAAGGTTTTGATAGACAGGTATGTGTGCTCGAGTGTGGCGCGAGTGTAGAAAATGAATGTGGGACTTTGGGGTCTTGACTAGATGTGCTGAATTAATGTGCTGAAAAATTTAGATCAAAGGGGAATCCAAGAGCAATTAAAAACTGTTTAAAGAGAGAAGGTTTTGAAGAGACTCTTGGGCCCTTAGATCTACCACTATTACCGTATCACTGACCAAATCACATGCTTATATAAATACTTGATGATTAAAATGTGACTTTACATAATTCCATTATTTCTCAGAACCAGAGAATAAATGCTGAGAATAAATGCCTTCTGGATAAGAAGAAGTCCAGTGATATCCCATTACATAATCTCTCATACTGTACATATTTATATGTATGTGTAAGCAGGTGTAGTATAATAAAATGTGTTTATACTCTAATCAGAATATTTGTCTGTCCAAAATTAAGATGAAATGCGATTATTTTACAGACAAATCTCACAGTATGCAAAACTATTGAGTTGTATGGCCTTCGAGAGGAGGAATAGAACATATAATAGGCATTTAATAATAATAAAAGTAATAATAATAATACTTTTTCAGCCTTTATATTCTTGCAGCAGAAATATGAGATTAAAATTGCAACAGCAATATTATAGTAATTTTTTTTAAACTAAAATATATTAAAGATAATGGCAATTTGATTGAATGCATAATTTATTTTATAGCATCTCTAGTGGAATTACAATAACCTTTATGTGTATATTTATTAACTATATAAAGTTTAAAATTGAAACAATAGTTCTAAAAACAATCTTAAAACAAAAAAGTTAGCTTTTTTTAATTAATGATCGATTTTAGGGTAAGTGGGGGAAAACGCCCCCCTTAAGGACTGTGTAATTATTTCTGTAAAACAAATGTTAAATGTGTTCAGAAAAGTTATCATACTTTTAGTGACACTGACATAAATTATAAATCAAGTATGAAAAATGTCCAGAGTTTTGTAATTGCCCATTGCCCCTTGGGGGCATCTTACCCCACTGACTATGTTTGAGAAAAAAATTGTCATTCTCATTAAATAATACGTACTCCCTATATACAGGCCATACTGTTCTCATATCAAATATAACTGATGTTCTACAAAACAACAAGCTTTAAAACTCTTTTTTTCCTTACTGCTGAAAATGTGATAATTTACTGTGAGATCCATTTTCTCTCCGGTACATCACGTGCAAGCTTCATTGTGAAAACTTCTACATCACTACATCAGGTTTTTATGGCTTGTATAAAATGATATAGGAGACTGGAGGTCATACTCAAGGAGAAAAACAAATCCTAATGGTTCCCCTGTCTAGTAAAGTTGGAAGATTTGCTTTACAAGATGTTTGCTGTTCATTCTAAATTATCTGTGAGGTTGTTGACTTTGTACATAAAAATAATGCCTCTTAGTGAGATATCTATGGTGTCTCTGTAGTGCACAACACAACGAAATCTCCTCAGCACAACGGAAACAAGCCGCAACACAACAAAATATTCACAACACAATGAAAACAACCATAAAATCTCCACAACACAACGGAAACAAGACGCAACACAACACAACAAAATCTCCACAACACAACGGAAACAAGCTGCAACACAACAAAAACAAGCTGCAACACAATGACATCCCCACAACACAACAAAATCAAGCCACAGCACAATGGAATTAGTAAAACACAGCAGAAACAAGCCGCAACACGTTATTCAAGTGGGCATTGTTCTCCTCCGTGTTCCAAAGAATCTCGAGTGACCACGATGGATTCGAGGATAAAGTGTCCGGAAACAGGTTAGTGTAGCAGTGTCCAATGTCCAAAAGTGTTCCTTTGTCATTAGTGATCAGATCAGAAGTGAAATTACATTTCACTTCTGATTATACCCTGTATAATTTATTATGTGACGAATAAAGAAACCTTGAAACCTTGATCAGTGCAGACGTTATGTGTGTAAAAAGAGAAAGCAAAAGTTAGTAAAAAAGTAAATAAATGCACAATCTAAGCAGAGCTACCTGGACGGCTTCCGAACACAGCGGCGCCATCTTTAACTTTCTCTTTAATGTTCTCTGCTTGCATGGCTAAACGAGTGCATAAGTGGCACGACTGAACTCTGATGTGTCCTTTACTGACAGCTCTGTTACTTGTTAAGTCAATGATGCTTGTATGTGTAAACAGCCAATGTCGATCACTTTGAGTACTGAAGCTGACCTGTCACTGGCCATTCTCAAGGTGACATGTTAATGAGCAAAAACAAGACACGTTCCTTGCCACTGTAGAACTTCTGCAGAAAACAAAGAGGATTTGATAGGGAAACTATAGTAGCTTGTTTCTCTGAGCACTTGCTTATGTCTAGATTGCACAAGATGCTGCCTTGTAGAGACTAAAAATGTATCATGTTGTACATTAAATGTTTACCAGATTACTTAAAATTTAGATTTTATATTAGAGTTAAACAAATTAGCATGCAGTTTAGAGTGAGTGTGACTGTCCCAGTGAGCTATATTATGTCACGAAACATCTGCTAAATAAATAAATGTAAATGTTTTAAGTCTTCCAGCTAAGAATCACTTTTCTTTTCCACCAGCGGAAGTATTCTGTCAGCTCTTGTATGGCTTGTCTTTTTTATTTATGCATAGTTCATGCTGGCACTTTATATCCTATGGATTTTATTACTTACCAAAATATTAGTGGACCACCCTTTTATTATACATTATTTTTAAATATATTTAAGAGAAAAGCACAATCATTGCAGTGGCCATGAAGAGAGGAGAGTTTTGGAAGGGTTACATGACCTTTTCATTAATCTAAATGAGAATACACTGTTCACAAAAACTCAAATTACAGCCTATAATTACATAATAATATTGCTATCTAAAGTAGCCCTCTGTGTTTACTTAAAAAAGACTATGTACATTTATATTGTTAAATTGTGTAAATTATAAAAATAATTGTGTTAACTTGCATAATTATTAAATTGTGTAAGTTAATTCAGGTCACACATATATATATATATATATATATATGACCTGAATTAACTGAAATAAAAGCAGAATATAAATGTTCTTTCTCCGTTTTCTGAACTACACAGCACAGCGAGAGCACAAGTCACACGAACATATAACCGCGATAAGCGCGTGCTTCTGACACTGCGCACAGCTGAAATCAACCACACACACATCACAATGAAAATATCGACCTTAGAAATAATGAACGTCAACACTGAGATAGCGCCGATGTATATGGCAAACCCCCTTCATAACGCATACACAAGAATTCTTATTTCATTTAACCAGTTTCATGTCCGTTACAATCAGTGTCTTCAGCAAATACAAATGCTCTAAACTGTGTTTTGCTCTAGCTGTATAAACACAGATGCATTTAGCATTTAGGTGCTAAAATCGTGCAGTGTGTTTTGGGCTTAAGTGTTTGGTCTCTTTTTGCTTTCCTGGCAACAGCTCTCAAGCTGTATGAACTCCACAAACTTGTGTAAATTCAGATGATCATGTTCAAATTTCATACTCAAAATATTAACATTTTCCCATTTTTCTCAGTGGCAATAGTGTCCTCAAAGCACATTATCAATCTCAGTGATGTTCTCAGTCTCTGTGAGATCCTATATGTATATTAAACCTACTGGAAAGTGCTGACTTTAGTTTTCATGGTAATAACAGTGCTCTGTGCTGTTACTGTAGGCACTATGTAAAGTTTGAGAACTAGTTAGAGGCAGATTCAGGCAGTTTGCTGAGTTTGCAAATGAAGGCAAAAGCAACAGAGAACAAGCTGTCTAAATCAAGCTTTATGTGATTTTAAAAATAAACTTTGGACATTGTCCAACCGTGAAGTTCACATTGCACTGATTCTCAGTTACAAAAAAAAAACACAAAACAAATATACCACAGGACTAATAGTATATAACCTTTAAGACTATACAGGTTATTTTATGCAAACACTTACAAAATGTTTACCAATCTCAGATGATTAAGTACTAGATGATTAAGATAATGACTAGACCTTTAACATATTTTCATATTTTGTATATACATATTATTTTACTGGAATAGATGCAGATACATACAAAATGAACAGTTATTCATTAAGCTATTCATTCATAATTCATAAAGAATTGCGATTGGGTCAGGTTACAGTGTGTGTGCCCCCTCCCCAGTCAGAGTCGAGCTAACATCTTAGCGGTTGTGCGAAACGTGAATTTTAAAAAAGAGAAAATATCATGGCACTTAGCCATTTAAATTGTGACTGAAAAGTACTGCGTTCACGATTATCAAAAAGTATTTAGGAGCCCCTGTGCGACTAACCCGATCAGGATATTTGTGTTTGAGCTAAGAGGAGCTTCAAAGATATGTGTAAATAGTGTCAAATCTCGTGCACATTAACAAGACGCGAGCACATGATATGAGCGCACAGAACAGTATCCGCGCACACAAAACCATCCTTGCAAGGTAGCATTTCTGCACCGCAAGCGCACAGAACAATCCGCATGCAAAACTGCAAGAACAGTGCTGTGTAGCGCTCGCTGGACCCTCTCAAGACTCTCTCTCAACTGCTCAACCAGTGTTGCCAACTTTTTTCAATGGAAAGTAGCTAAAACCAGTTTGAAAAGTCGCTAAATGTCGCCAGATGACGGCATACACTAATTAGCATATTCATCATGTAATCACGTCGTATTGCCTTTTACATTTGTTTGCCTCTCTGTGCTCACATACTGTATTGTAATTTAGCCAAATTCTCAATAAAACTGTTTCCATTTATATAATTTACTGTTTCTGTTGTCAGTCAACGGGATAAATATGAAATAGAGACTGAAGTGTGGCCCTTTAAGAATACATAACCAGCTCTCCCTTCTAAGATGTTAATCTGCAGAAAAATCAAATACACATAACATAAGCAAAGACAATTCCTGTGCCGTGTTTTTGGCTATATTTGCATGTAAAATTAGAGAAGCAACATCATCTATTTTAACTGAAAGTGCTGCTCCTCTCTGCCGCTCGCTGAACAGAACAGAGAGAGAGCGAGAGAGAGGGAGGTGTGTGCACGCTGTGAAAGCAAGATCTTGCTCTCGTGCGGTAGTGCCAGCGAGAGACTCTCAGTCAAAGAGACTCGCTAAGGTTTGTCCAAGAAGTCGCTAGATTTGTCGCTAGTCGCTTTTTTAGAAAAAAGTCGCTAGGGGGGTCTGAAAAGTCGCTAAGTTGGCAACACTGTGCTCAACCCCTGCTCGCTCGTCAAGTGGTTGGTCATTTTCTACACATACCGCTTGTTAAGTCATGACCTTAGAAATAGTTTTTTTATAAATAATGAATGATGTGTAGGCAACAATGCAACACCAATGCGTACATATTTGCATTAATATATATAGGCTATAACAGTGAGGGAGATGCCTTTACAGACACAGAAACATCTCTGTGTCATGGAGCATCTTTTATGCTTGCCTTGTGCCTTCAGGTAGTCCTTATATCGAGTTCTGATACGTGAGATTGAATGAGAATGCACGCGTTGGTGGTAATGCATAGACGGACATTATATGAAAATGAGGACAGTGCCAAAATAAAGGTGCCTTTTTATACTACAGATATCAATATTTTACGTGTGGCATCGATGCATCGCATCATCATACATTGTATTGATATATTGATCCATATCGATGAATCGTTACACCTCTAATAATTACATACTTTTAATACAATTTGGAAAACATGCCCTTACAAATAAAAATGCCCCTGTGAATCACTTTAAGGAGTCAAATATTACCTTGTAATGGGAAGGCAAATTTTTTTATTGATCAGAATGTACTCCTGAATTTTTGACAGTGCCCTTAAATATTTTAGATGGGAGACACTTCAAATGTAGTCACCCTAGGGCACTGCACTGTGTTATTCCGGGCCTGTGACCTACAGCAACTTGCATAACCTTTTATGAGAAAATAACCCCCCTCCCCACTAAAACAAAACTATAAAACATCCATCAATGCTAAATGACAATTATTTACACATCCTCATAAGTCTATTCAAATGCAAAGCATACTTTAGCATGCTTAAGGAGTACTTATTACAGACATAACTTCACTTCATGATAATTACAATAAAATGAATAATTATAGTTATAGCTTAAATTAAAGTAAAACATTTTATTATAGTTTACATTTATATTAAATTAAATTCACTGGATTTTTTTATCAGTTTGTGTGAATTTTATTAAAACTTACATAATGTATTTCAATATATATATTTATTCACATATTTGTAATGATGATGTTGCAATTTAGTACATTTAAAACGTATTAACTTTAAATGTAATATCAAATAACACTGATCTGTTAAAATTGCAATCCATTACATTTCAATTTGAGTTAGTACAGTATAATATAGTTTTGTCTGAATTTATTATCCATGCTCAAAAAAGCAGAGGAGAGCCCAATTTAGTATTCGCGCAGAGTTGACGTGGCTGTCTGTGTGCGTGTGCTTCAGATGTGTGTGTGTAAACGCTGAGGCGAACCAAGATGAAGTGGGGGCCCCAGGCAAAATTAATAGATGAGGCCCTTCCTAAAATATTATTTTGTTAATATATATTTGTTACCTAGATATATATTTATGCAACATACAAAAAGTAGTCAAAACACATAATATAAATCGTTTATTTTTTTAAAACAATGTGCTTATTCTTTAACACAATTGTAATCATCTTCATGGCAGAAGATACAATACTGTACAATACAATCTTGAAGATACTGTACAATCTTCATATTTACAGTAACGGGTTGTCACCTTAAAAATTGTGCTTCCCTATCAGTCAGTCACATTCGACGTAACGTCAGAGTGACTGACTAATGGGATCTCGCCGGAGAGCCCAATCACCTTCGAGTGTTAACAAAACAAGCCAATGACAGTTGGCGTGCGTGTTTCGCCACGCGCACTCCGCCCCGCGGTGCAGGTATAAAAGGAGAGCGCGTGCAAACGCACATCAGCTTTTCGCTTCGGAGCCGAGCCTTGCAATCTCTAGAGTGTCTGCAAAGCAAGACTACAGCGTTGGTGTTACGGCGCGTCAGCGGAGGTTGCTGTCCAGTGCTGCATTCTTCAGCGATCACGCTGCTACCTGCCCTCGGTGCTTCAGCGCTGCTAAAAGAGAGAGTTTCAAAAAAGAAACTAAAAGAACAAATCTAAAAGAGATCCACGAGCGACGGGCGTCTTTTTAAAGATGGCTTCCCGCTCGTGCGTTTCTGGATGTGGTCGTTTCCTGACTTCATCTGATGGTCACGATCGCTGCCCCTCGTGCTTGGGCTTTAGGCACGCTGAGGCAGCGCTCGTGGATGAGTCATGTTCTCACAATGGGAACATGACCATGGCGATGTTGCGCTCCAGATACCTCCTCGCTAGACGTGGGGGTATCCCCCTTGCTCTGCCCCGTTCTAGTTCCTCCGGCCGGAGGACTACTTCGGCTCAGGGCCAGGGTGATTTGAGGATTACAGTGAGAGCTTCCCCGTCGAGTACGTCTCCGCGGGCCTCTCACTCCTCAAGCACATCGCACCGTCTGGGGTTTCCGGATGAGTATGCGGGGTCCTCGGACAGGGCAGGGCCCAGCATCTCATTCGGTGCCCCAGCAGATGACGGGTTATTGATCACCGCATCGGGGGATGAGCTAGGTTCTGGAGAGGACGATTTGGCTGCGCTGCCTCCGTCAGGAAGAGTAGCGTTGCCCGAGTCAGATCCAGAACTGACCGCTATGCTTTCCCGGGCTGCTGAGAGCATCGGGCTGCACTATAGGCGTCCGCCTTCTCCCGAGCGCTCAAGGCTGGCCAATGATTGGTTCCTGGGGGCGCAGGCCGAACGTCGGCAACCGCCCCCGGTTCCTTTCTTCCCGGAAGTGCATGAGGAGGTGACTAGGTCATGGAAGGCACCTTTTTCTGCCCGAAACAGGCCTAGTGCCTCCTCCGTCCTCACCACCCTCGACGGCGGAGCGGCCCAAGGGTATGTGGAGGTCCCCCCAGTCGAGCGCGCCATTGCTATGCAGCTCTGCCCGCAAGGCGCTGCCGCCTGGAGGGGTAATCCACGCCTTCCGTCCAGGGCCTGTAAGTTCTCATCCGCTCTAACGGCCAAGGCTTACGGTGCTGCTGGACAGGCCGCTTCCGCCCTGCACGCCATGGCCCTCCTGCAGGTCCACCAGGCCAAGGCATTGAAACAGCTGCACGAGGGTGATGCTGACCCAGGTGTGTTGCAGGAACTGTGCACAGCGACGGACCTCGCACTAAGGGCGACGAAAGTCATGGCGCGGGCCCTGGGTCAGACGATGTCCACATTAGTGGTCCAGGAGCGCCACCTGTGGCTGACCTTGGCGGATATGAGGGAGTCCGACAAGCACCGCTTCCTGGACTCCCCGATCTCCCAGGCCGGCCTATTCGGCGACGCGGTGGAGGATTTTGCCCAACAGTTCTCTGCCGCACAGAAGCAGACGGAGGCGATTCGTCACATCCTGCCCCGGCGGTCCGCTGCTGTCTCCACCCCACCGCCGGCTGCAGCCCCTCCGTCTGCTCGTCGCCGAAGGCGCCCTCCTGCTGCCTCCACCTCTGCTCCAGCTCGGCCACAACAGCAGCCTTCACAACGGCCGCAGCATGGAGCTGGCCGCAGGAAAGCGGCGCAGCCCGACTCCGCTCCTGCCAAGCCTGTGAAGCGCCAGGGCAGGCGGCGTCCCTGGGACGGGCGACCCGGAGCCTCTGGATCCTGCTCTTCAGGAGATGGCGATAGCACCACTCCTTCCCCCGGAGGAGGGCCGGGTGGAGAATTTTTGTTCTGTTCCACCACTGGCCCCCGGGTCAGTGGTACCCAAAACTTCAAAAGAGCAGTTTCCTTTTCCTCCGGGTCCCAAGAGGGCGAGGATGGCAGTGCACAGGACCCCATCTCCACACTCCCATCCCCCTCTCTCTTCGCCAGTGGGCAGCAGGGTCCGGTCCGAGGACGCGATGCCTTCTCCCGCGCCCCCTGCCCAGCCGTGGAGCCAGGCGAGTGTCGCACCACACACGCAGACCCCACTTCGAGACGCACTGCCTTTCGAGTCGGGCCCCTGGGCTCCACTTCGCTGCCCCACCGCGGGTACGTCGATAACTCCCCTGGTCCCGCTTGTACGGTCCCTGGGGGCCTGGGGGCCGTCTTGCTGGCTCCTGAGGACCATCAGACTCGGCTACGCGATTCAGTTCGCCCGGCGTCCTCCCAAGTTCAGGGGCATTCGGTTCACCTCAGTGTTGAGCCAGGATGCCCCTGTCTTGCGTGCAGAAGTTGCGGTCCTACTGGCGAAGGATGCGATACAGCCGGTCCCTCCAGCCGAGATGAAGTCAGGGTTCTACAGCCCCTACTTCATCGTACCCAAGAAAGGCGGTGGGTTACGACCAATCTTGGACCTGCGCGTTCTGAACCGGGCCCTTCTCAAGCTCCCGTTCAGGATGTTGACGCAGAGACGCATCTTTCAATGCGTCCATCCCTTCGATTGGTTTGCAGCGATCGACCGGAAGGATGCCTACTTCCATGTCTCGTTCCTCCCTCGACACAGACCGTTTCTCCGCTCTGCGTTCGAAGGGCGAGCATACCAGTAGGCCCTCCCCTTCGGGCACCTCAGCCGGTTGGGGCTTCAGGTCAACCGGGAAAAGAGCAAACTCTCCCCTACGCAGAGGATCTCTTTTCTCGGCATGGAGTTGGACTCGGTCAACCTCACAGCACGTCTCTCAGAGGAGCATGCTCAGTCAATGCTGAGATGCCTGGAGTCTCTCCAGTGCAAGAGAGCGGTTCCACTGAAACATTTTCAGAGGCTCCTGGGGCATATGGCATCCTCAGCCGCTATCACGCCGCTCGGATTGCTTCATATGAGACCGCTTCAGCGTTGGCTTCACGACCGAGTCCCGAGATGGGCATGGCGCCACGGCACATACCGGGTCTCACTCACCCCGTCCTGCCGTCGCACCTTCAGCCCATGGTCGGACTTTGCTTTTCTTCGGGCAGGAGTTCCCCTAGAGCAAGTATCCAGGCATGTTGTTGTTTCAACAGACGCCTCTGCCACGGGCTGGGGGGCCATGTGCAACGGGCACGCAGCCGCGGGGCTCTGGACAGGGCCCCAGCTGCAGTGGCATATCAATTGCCTCGAGTTGCTTGCAGCTTAAGTTTCTGTCTCTGAAGACAGTGCTCCTCTCGGCATTGGCCACAGTTAAGAGGGTAGGGGACCTGCAAGCATTTTCGGTCGACGATTCGTGCCTAGAATTTGGGCCGGCTGACTCTTACGTTGTCCTGAGACCCCGGCCTGGATATGTGCCCAAAGT
Source organism: Oxygymnocypris stewartii (assembly GCA_003573665.1). Classification (NCBI taxonomy): domain Eukaryota; kingdom Metazoa; phylum Chordata; class Actinopteri; order Cypriniformes; family Cyprinidae; genus Oxygymnocypris; species Oxygymnocypris stewartii. The sequence goes on from QVTF01003362.1 coordinate 110,504, forward strand.
TCCCACCACGCCCTTTAGGGATCAGGTGGTGAACTTGCAAGCGCTGCCCCGGGAGGAGGCAGACCCAGCCACTGCTCTGCTCTGTCCCGTTCGTGCCTTGCGCATCTATGTGGACCGCACGCAGAGCTTCAGGACCTCAGACCAGCTCTTTGTCTGCTTCGGAGGACAGCAGAAGGGAAGAGCTGTCTCCAAACAAAGACTCGTCCACTGGATAGTGGAGGCTATAGTCTTGGCCTACCAGGCCCGGCGCTTACCGTGCCCCCTTGGTGTGAGAGCACACTCTACGAGAGGTGTTGCTTCCTCTTGGGCCTTGGCGCGGGGCGCCTCGATAGCAGACATTTGTAAAGCTGCCGGCTGGGCGACACCTAATACGTTTGCGAGGTTTTGCAATCTCCGTATAGAGCCAGTGTCCTCCCGTGTACTTGTCTCAGATGGCCAGTAACACTGGAACCCGCTCGGTGTCAATCACGCTTGCTGCGCCATTCCCCTCTACGGACCGGATACGTGCGCCTTGTTGCTTCTCAGTTCAGTTCCCCACGGCGAACCCTGGTGAAGTTCCTCCCGCACCCTCGGCAGTCAGGTGTGGCGGAGCACCAGACGCCAGGTCCAGTACTCGTACGTTGCCCAAGGTCAACCCTTGTGCTGGGCTAGGTGCCCGTGTGTAGTGATTCCCCCTTGGTGATCCCACATGTGTATTCTTCCACGGTACGGCTCCCCCCCATGTTGAGCCCGTGTCTTCCCTGGCAGAACCCTCTGCCTTCTCTGCTGTGTAGCTATCTCAGCCCAGGCGGGCTGGGTCTACCTCAGAGACTCCCGTATGTGGTACTGCCCTTGGCCAGTCCATACGTGTAATCTCCACATGATACCTCCTTATGCGGGATGTGGCTCCATAGCGTTTCCCCCTACTTGGGGTACGCTTTCCCAGTGTTATTCTACTCACTGAGCGGAACAGCAGTGCGGTCATCTCTGCCTAAACCCTGTCCTATCATCCGTCCCAACTGGTGTGGGGGGACTTGCCGGCTTCTGCAGAGCACTGGAGGGGGTCAGCAATAGTGGCGTTTTCCAAGGGATCCCATTAGTCAGTCACTCTGACGTTACGTCGAACGTGACTGACTGATAGGGAACGTCTCGGTTACTTGCGTAACCCCCGTTCCCTGAAGGAGGGAACGGAGACGTAACGTCCCGTCGCCATAGTTGCTGTACCACCGCTGTACGGCCGGGGCACACAGTCTCGGCTCCTCAGCGAAAAACTGATGTGCGTTTGCACGCGCTCTCCTTTTATACCCGCACCGCGGGGCGGAGTGCGCGTGGCGAAACACGCACGCCAACTGTCATTGGCTTGTTTTGTTAACACTCGAAGGTGATTGGGCTCTCCGGCGAGATCCCATTAGTCAGTCACTCTGACGTTACGTCTCCGTTCCCTCCTTCAGGGAACGGGGGTTACGCAAGTAACCGAGACGTTACGAGCCTTAGCTAGAGCAAATGCTGTCACTATGTCCTCCATATTCAAAGACATTCATATGGACTGGGGTATCTTCTGTCTGAGGCAGTGATGATAGGGACTTAAGCAATACTGCTATAGAAATATATGGTTAGCATCTTAATTTATTATTTATTATTAGTTTATCAACTAGCTAAGTTATTTAATTTAATAGAAGAGTTGGATAATGCAAGTAAATCTATTGATATAGTAAGTAACACTATATCTGACACTGAACTTATCATTTTCACTGTCAGGAGAAGGGACTGGGAAATCTGGTGGTGAGTGACAGGAACATAAGTAATGCTCCTGCATGCAGAAATATATGATTATCATTTTAATTTAATCTTTTTAATTTAATTTAAAGTTTATTAATTATTAGTTCATTGTTTGTTGACAACTAATTATATTAACTCAAATAATTTAATGAAGAGCTAAAAAAATAATATCAACTAAGTAAATATAACGATATTTATTTAGATTGTTTCGTGAGCTCCCCACTGGCAGCAAGACACAGTGCCGAAACTTGCCAAGTGGTGATTTGCGCGTCTTTCCCGGTACCACATATTCTATTGCAGCCTACATTAATACCTGCTAATTGCTATATAATACATGCTGCTGCTAAGTGCAACCCAAGTTGACCTGTTTTCCAGTAATCCTATAAGTAATTGGACTAGTAATTCATCTAGCAAATAATTAAACGAAAATAAGCTGGAATTAACAACAAACACATTTGTTTGTCATATAATTACCATTAAGTCAATCTTATCTCCATCACTTAACTTACCACTGTCATGTTTCCTTTTTTCCTCCTTTTCTTGCTTTTTTCCACTTTTGCCTGCCAGATGGATAAGTCCTTTTCATTTTTAAAATAGCCTAGTAAATGCACGAGTAAGTGCTGTGCCAGTTTGGAAACGGCGGCCAACGCATCACGAGGAAAAAGAAAACACATCCAGCGTAATGCGAGAGGGATCCCCCTAGGGGGGATTCAGATATATTGCTCCATGTTACGTGTAGATTATTAATAATGACATTTCCGATTGTTCAAATGGTCAGCTGTCGGGGGCCCCCTCAAAATACGGGGCCCCAGGCAATTGACTGCCTTGCCTGCCCCATTGCTACGCCTCTGTGTAAGCGCTTCAGATGTGCGTGCGCGCGCTTCAGATGTGTGCGTGGAAAACTTCTCACATAGCGCGCGACTGCGAATCGTTACACCTCTAATAATTACATACTTTTAATACAATTTGGAAAACATGCAATTTAGTACATTTAAAACATATTCATTTAAAATGTAATATCAAATAACACTGATCTGTTAAAATTGTAATCCAGTACATTTCAATTTGAGTTAGCACAGTATAACACATCAAAATAAGTGTACTCCTTGGCAAACTATTTTTAAACCAATATTATATTTTAAACCATTATTAAGTAACAATTTGCTTTGACAATATTACAAAGTTCACATATTTATATTATATTATTAATTATATTTTATAGTTTTTTAAATACACTTTTATGATTTGAAGCACACCGCAGCCACAATACTCCCCACTGGTACACTCAAAAGGCAGATACTGAAGAAAGCTATTTGCTAGCATTTCCATTCATCTCAATGACACTCTCAAGTCCATCTCACACTTTTAAGAGCCCCCATACACAATTTGTAAGAATTTCTTACAACAAATTTTGAAAGGCCATCTATGAAGAAAAACAATTTGCCCTCAAATTATGTATGGCAGCAGAGGTTAAATAGGCCATCCAAACGCTGACCTCTCATGAACATTTCACTTACATAACCACAAGGAGGCACTCTTATCATATACTACTTGTTTTGTGTGCGGGATCATGCAGATTGATGTTTGCAGCCTCTGGATGCACCTCACATGCTTACACACTGGTAATTGCTTCCACCCCTCTCTCTCTCAGTGCATCGACCGGTCTGTCGTTCTCTCTTGCGTGCGCATGCACAAGTAGCTCTCTTCGTGTTGCTCCTGTCAACAGGACAGTGAACTAGGCACACTGGAAACATAATAATGTAGGTCATACCAAGCAGAATGCGGTTGTCAAACCCTTTTTGTCCATATGCCACATAAACTTAGTTTCTGGAATAAGAGCCAGTTGAAGCGTTTGATAAATCTATATAAGTCATCAGCCACTTTGCTTGATTTAAAGATGACAAGTTTACAACCTGGCCCTCATGGTCTCTGCTATTTGTTTAGAATATTGCACTGCATCTAGTTTCATACACAAAGAGAATATCTAGATACAGTAGGCATCTTAATGGCATAGCAAAAAACATGCCTATTTAATTATTCAGAGAGAGGGTGTAAAATAAAATAAAATAAAAGTCAAATTTATTTGTAAAGTGATTTTCACAATATACTTTGTTTCAAAGCAGCTTCACAAAAAAATGATAAAATGTTACATTAAAAACGTTAAAATTTTACTCATTGATGAGATGTTAATGATCAGATACAATATGGTTTATTTGAAAAACATTAAATTATGATTCTTTTATAAGCTTACTTTCCACCGGGTCAAAACCCGGGAGAGTGAAAGGTGTATATTTTTAAATTAAATTAAAAACAATCCAAAATGTATTGTATGACCCCTTTAATAGCATTATTTCATGTGTTATTGATCACTGCAAAGTACATCTTATCCTTTTAATAGCATTAATAAATACAGAAGGGCTAATCAGAGATGTCTTAAAAATGGTTTAAAAAAAATGAATGGGTCATGTCTAAGACTGGAAATACAGATTTCTCACAATATTTTGCATACAGGCAAGAAGTTGTAAGACTGGTGCCAGGATATCTGGGCCCCCCCTCGAGAGGACAAAGGCCCAGCCGGTGAATCCACAAAAACTGTCTCTTGCATATGTAACAGTAACATCCAGGATACCTGGGCCCCCCCTCGAGAAGACAAAAGGCCCAGCCGGTGAATCCACAAAGCTGTCTCTTGCATATGTAACAGTAACATCCAGGGGTGCAGCACACTGGGGGATCCACACCCTGTACTGACGGTCTCATCATTTCCCCCCTCCCCTCACCACCTAAAATTCACTGAAAAATCCATGCAATGTGATATGTACAAAAAAGTAACCATACATGTTTGATATCTTTTGAAATGTCTCAGTGCGTCTGGTAAAATGGCTCATTCTCCCAATCATAATGAAAAGCTAAAAGAAGTTCTAAAATCTGAGAAGTATAGTGTACAGCAGGGGGACGTGCCCTCCCCCTGATTTCCTATTCAAAAAACATCTCCTGTATGTAAATACGTATTCTCTGCCACAGGAAACCAAGAAGCCATTTGGTTGCAAATTCTGAAGACTAATTATAATGACAAGATACCACCTTGGTGGGTCTATTGAATTATCTGGGTATATAAGGGAAAGGGACAGAAAGTTCTGGGAGTCTGTAGGTTTGACTGCCCGCACAAATCGCTGTGTGTAGTTTTTCATTGCCAGGTATGGTTAACTGATGATTCTATTCTTGTAACGTTGGAGCTTTGAATTATTGTTTTGATTACCTGGTCAATAAATTGTAACGTTTGATTCTATTCTAACTGCCTCTAAAGATTGCTTTCTCCCTATTAGAGTAGCAGATCCGTATATTTCCGCAAGCCTGCGTCAGTTTTAGCGACGGCTAATATCCGGCATCTTTTAAGTGTGCTTGGATGTGGGGACGGGTTAATTCCATTCAGGGACGGCAAACGCCGTCTGATCAAACTGAATTCGGGTACGTCCATACCTCTGACTTTTGATTTAATGTTACTTTAAACCAGGTTTTGGCCAATCCAAAGCTATTACGAGGGTAGCATATTGATCTGCTAACATATCTGATAGTGGCCAAAAACCTTTACTGAAGAAAACTATTGAACTCAAGTTCTGAGGGGACTCCATGAGGGTTATTCGATGTCTCTGATTGTGTACGTGTGAATTTACGGCAAATCTTAGATACATAACCATAATTTACCTCTGATTGATGACCGGGCCTGACGAGATTGTGTCCGTGAGACCTGTGGAAAACAGGGCCTCTGAGCGATATAGCTTCCCTACGTCTGAGCGGGTAGAGTATTAAAAAAGAGCTGAAAAGAATAATCAATCATTCGTTCCTGTTTTAATGATGCACAGATATCATTAAAACCCTTTTCATTTTATGGAGTCAGATGAAATAACGAGACAAAATATATAATAAGAAAAAGTGTTCCATTTTAATGTTCTTGTTGTGTCGTGAAAAGGAAAGACTGTAACACGCAAAGCCCTTCACCCGCTGAACGACTGCCGTCATTGGGTCGATCGAGGCGGGCCTTACAGTGGTGACCCCGACGTGATGCTCGCAAAGACGAGAACGTGATTCTCGCAGAGACTAATACGTCATCCCAGCCGCGACATTCAACTTGAATTCTCCTTGGGACATGAGGTTTGATATCCTTCTCATCCATATCCAGCTGCTGTGGTAAGTGTATTTTCTTTGCCTTTTAGAAGTTGAGGGAAATATTGTTTACACCATATAGACACATTTGTAGTACGGGTCGGAATACCCATTTTTGAGACCGGAACCGAAAAACCCGGTGGTGATAAGAATTAGACGAAAAACATGTCTTTTCAGGGAAAGCACAGCAGCAGAGCAGATGAGGAGATAATGGAAGTTTTAGGACTACAATTACAAAAACTCCTTGTTCGGTTAAGCGACAAAGGATTCAATTTGAAGTGGAACAACAACGAAATAATATCCTGGTATTCTGCCGAAGGTGCAAAACTAAAATCAAAATCAAAATACAAGAAAATCCCCGCTGCAATTGTTTATTTACTTCGCCGCAACGACCTCGCGACCATAACCGAGAACGAAAAAACAATAACAAATATCAAAGAAATCGAAAGAGTGCGATCTGACGAATTACAAAAGTTAAGAAAACAAGTCGAAATGTTTGCATACGAGCAACAGGGGTGGGCTAGACAACGCGAAGAAATGGCCAAAAAAGTTGTTCACGTTCAAGGGAAACTAATTACATATAGTAATTACATATCTGCGCTCGAAGACTGTTGCGATAAAACAGGTTTTCCAGTTGCCGCAGTTAAACAAGCAGCACTGGATGAAACCGAGTTAGAGACGCAAACTGAAAGCGAAGATGATGATACTGCGTTAACGTGTAACAATAGGCCATACAGAGAAACTCATACCCGAGCTCTTGTGAGCCTATGGCCAGAAAAACCGAGCCTGCGAAGCCCGGTAAAGACTCGAGCAAAATCAAACGACTCGCCAAAGAAAGCAGTTAAAATCGCAGTATTAAAAACCATGAAAAATGCGGATGATGAAATCACAACAATCAGCCGCCCGTTAACATGCGAAGAATGCTCTAGGCACAAACAAGTCGTAGGAATTATGCCGAGAAAAGGGCCTTTTCAACCCTACTGGGAAGCATTGATGCTACAGGCTAATGTTTACAAACTAGAGATTAGAGACGTATGGCAAATAGCTCTTCTCACTATCCCTGAGGAGCTCAGACCAAAACTAAACACAGAAATGAAATCCGGCAACATAATGAACAGAGTAAATGACGAAACCGACGAAGGGATTTACGAACGTCTAAAACAGGCATTATTAGACATGAGGGGACCGTCACATGCAGATTGGAGCAAAATATTAGAAATCAAACAAGCAAGTAATGAGTCATTTGAAACGTACGCTGAACGGTTATGGGTAACATACAGAGAGCACTCAGGCCTTGAAAATGCAGACCGCAACCATGACGCGTTACTACAGCTTGTTAAAAACAATGCCGGCATTCCCGTTCAAAAAGCGTTATCAAATGGCGTCGACCCAGCCGAAAACACGTTCAGAGCAATAGTAGACTGGGGTTCAAGAATAGAAAACAGATGGCGATTAAAACCCCGCAGCGTTGCGTCCGCACAATGGTTAACAGAAAGGAACAGCACAGATAAATTTAACCAAAGATCTCCAAATAAAATGATATGCCATTATTGCAGAAAGACTAACCATGTAATGCGAGATTGTCAAAAAAGAGAAAAAGATTTAAAAGAACAATCGAAGCATTACCAAAAAACGCCCTCTAGCGACGACTCTGAGCTGTTGAAACAATTCGTAAACTTCATGAATGTGTTTAAAAAACAAAACGGCCAAAATGGCGCGGCCCACAACGCGAGCGGAACGACTGAAAATTACAATCACCAATAGGGATACGTGGCCTCCATTGCCATAGGGAGCATAATTAAGAGTGGAAACCGAATCAAAATAAGGGCTAATTTAGGAGGCCAGTTAGCCAACATACTTATTGATTCGGGCGCAGCGTGCTCCTGTACAGACATTCCACTACCTTTAACCAACGAAACGATTCCGATCCAAGGCATCGGCGATACGATAATGATTGCGACAAAAACACAGCCAGTTCAACTTGATTTAGGCGTGACAGTATTGGAAGAATCCCTCTGGTATTTACCTAACAACAGTGAAGGGACTGTACTGGGAATGGACATAATGCGAAAGTATGGCTTTGTAATTCACTGCTTTGAAAAGCAAATTAAGCTGAAAACAGAAAAAACAGTAAAACAGTGCCTACCAAAAAAAATAACGAGCGTTATGTCCATATCCACCCCAGATCCTATCCAACAGATGGTAAACAAACACGATAGCATTTGGGCTACACATGAACATGACTGCGGCCTCATTGACTTTGTTGTGTGTATTGAAGGGGAGCCCCCTCCCCCACAAAAACAATACCGCATCAAACCAGAGGCAGAGTCAGCCGTTCATGAAATTGTACACCAACTTGAAACCAGAGGTATAGTCCGACGATGTAGTTCGACCACAAATTCTCCATGCTTACCAGTACCAAAATCGAACGGTAAATGGCGTCTTTGTATTGATTTGCTAATCAAACTATCCGAAAACACATCTGCGCAAGAAGCTGAACTTATTGCATTACTTGAAGCAATCAGATCACATCACGAGCCGCTGTGTGTATACACAGATAGTCGATACGCATTTGGTACAGTCCATGATTTCATGGCACAGTGGCAGTTGAGAAAATTCCTCACGTCTGCCGGAACGCCGATCAAACATTTTAACACCATAACTTCGATTTGGCAGGAGATTAGAGCACGCGATTCCTCACTCTCCGTCGTTAAAGTGCGTGCGCACATCATCAAAAATCCAGATGAAAACGAGAAAAACAACAACATCGCAGATCAATTAGCCAAATTAGCAGCACAAAAGGGAGATGAATGGAAGCCTGACAGACTGGTTGTTCCTGCCGCGAGTGCGATTCAAACTATTCCTATTGACTTGAAACAGTACCAACAAGAACTGTGGAGTTCTGATGGAAAGCTGACACCGCACCTGCAGCAGGACCAACTAGTCAAGGTCACTGAAGGCATGATTTTAAGAGACGATAAATACATTGTTCCAGAAGCCCTACAGAAACCAGTGATAAAGTTGTACCACGATTATGCACACATATCAGCTCCAAAAACACAACAGCTGATCCAAAAGAACCTCTGGTGGCCACAAATGGCATCAGACATTCAAAGATGGTGTGACACATGCATCGTATGTGCCACCATTAACCAAGGCAAGCCTGGCCGTACAAAACTGTGTAGACCAGAGCCACCCAAGGGACCTTGGGAGTTACTACAATTGGATTTCATAGGCCCACTACCTAGTGCCAAAGGGGGGTATCGTTATTGCCTTGTGATAATTGACAAATTTTCCAAATGGGTCGAAGCGATCCCCACCCGCAATAACAGTGCAAACACAGTGGCACGAGTAGTAGCGAATCAAATCCTCCCACTCTGGGGAGCACCAATCCAAATTGAATCTGACCAGGGCACACACTTCACAGGTCAGGTGATGAAACAAATATGCCAGATGCTGAACATCAAACAAAGGTTTCACATACCGTATCGACCACAAAGCTCAGGCATGGTGGAACGTGCCAACCGCACAATAAAAGAAAGCATATCGAAACAGGTAGCACAACACAAAAACCAATGGATTGATGCCCTACCCACAGTCCTAACAATACTGCGGGCAACTCCTTCAAAAGCCACAGGTATCAGTCCATTTGAACTCATGACTGGAAGAGTCATGAAGCTGCCCATAGACCCAGAAATTGCCCCAGCAGACCTGGGGCCCCTCGTGGTTGCAACTCAACAGTCTGTGCTCAAGCAATTACGAGAGAGGTTGGAAGTGCTACATGCACGCGCTGCTCTGAAACAACAGCAATCAGACTTAACGCATGATACACAATTCAACCCAACCTCTGAGGTGAAATTCTCAGAAGGAGACATGGTAATGGTACGGGTTTTTGTGAAGCAAGGTGCATTCACACCCCGATGGCATGGCCCATACGAAGTTAAAGCTATATGCAACAGCTGTGTGGCCACAACTGTAAAAGGGAAACTGCGATGGTACCACATGTCTCAGTGCAAATCATTCAAAAGTACAAAAATACAATAAATAAATGTCACTGTCTTCTCCTCTTGTCTTCCAGGTCGACTGCAGCGATCCCATGGAGACCAGATGAAAGGAAAGTGTCTGGGCCCACGTGCATCAGACTGGGCCAAAGGATTTCACTCACACACAACCTGAAATGTGGGAGGTGGGTGTGGAAATACTCCAAGGGGCCATCCACACAAAAAATCACAGTCGCACCAAAAGAGACAGTTACATGGCCTCCCGGATTAGTATCGGATCCAAATTGCACACCACAAATTTGTTGTAGTTCAGGTAACACCCACCCACCTACAAGAAACATTTCAGGACACACTCAAGCACCAAAATTCATGCACAACCTCACTGCCTGGTATCAACTTAAAATAGATCCAGGTGACACAATAGGTAACATGTACACACTACACGAAAACAATAACAATGGCATAGACCCAAAATTATGTTACTATGTTAAAAATTTGGAACCTGCAACATATAGGTGCACACATACAGAAACACATAATGACACACATATGAGATTCACCGAGCTAATGTACGATCTCACGTCGTACACACCTAACGAGCCAAAACCAAAAACTTTTGTCTGGACCAACCGAAAGGAAGGAATGTATTGTGTCGGGGAATGTTCGCATAGCATAGACAATTTCACCAATCCACACAACTGTTCATGGACTGTTAAGTACTGTTTTAATTTGACCACCTGTGGATACACTAAACCCAAAAAGTGTCCAGAATTGCACTCAATTCCTCCTGGTGGACTGATTAGGGGAAACATCAACAAGACTTTATTACATGATGTAAATTTGGTAATGACACATGTAACTTATAACATTTCCAATATACTCTCTGCCTATACAAAACATTGTAATACTAATGATGAGTCGTATGCATGGCTACAGTCACGAATCGATGATTTAATTTCTGATTACAAAGACAGACTTGCCGTCCAAATTCCACCTGCTCGCTCAAAACGAGACCTGCTCAGCAGTATAGCCGGCCTGTTCAGATCAATTCAGCAGCCAACACTTATAAAATAACCAAACAATCTCAATTCTCCACATGGTTGACAGATCAAATGGCCACTGGTTTCCAACACATCACCAATAGCAATGATAATATTATCAAAGCGGTTCGTTCCGAAGCGCAGGCGCTTCTAACGATCAGCCACACATTGTTCAATCAGACCCGTACCATCGAACGTGACTTAGCCTGCAGATCATATGCACAAGATTTATTCACTGCAACAAGACAAGAAATTTTAGATCTTCGTCTTCACAAGACCCCGAGACATGTTTTGAACGATTTAATTGAGGTTTTAGATTTACATAGATGGTTCTCTTCGGAAAAAATGAAAAATGTAAAGTATTCAGAATTATTATCCACAATTATGATGTATACTGGAAACGAATGTATTGGTTGTATTGGATTTTTTGCCACTTTTCCTTTAATCCACCCAGATCAAGTTTATCCAAATTCCACTAATATTCAATCCATTGGCATGGTAGTTAAAGATCAGGTAATTAAATGGGATCACTTCACTGGATATATGACGTTGAAGGGTACTGAGACCTTATTTACCAGTCGCACTTGTTGTCATGAAACTCACAATTATGTTGTCTGTACATGTAACACATTACAACCTTTCTCTCCCAATGATAGCAAACTCATAAGTGTTGAATCTTTGCATGGCCATTCAAATGCGATTCAGGTGTCTCATACACAGTGGTGTGTCATCAGTGAGATGAACTCGTTCACATATGGAGGACTGACCTGTGCTGCTGATCACTCATTTTGCTTGGAAGTGACAGAGGACTTTTCTATGGGCCAGATCGACATCCTCGGAAGGATGCCAAAGGACGCAGAGGTCTCCCCATGGTGGGACGACACCTTTTATGAACACGGAACACAAGCCTTGATCGACACGATGGACCTGGTACAGAACGTCATCCTCCAAACAGAGTACCACCTTTCTCAAGCGCAGGTAGAAACAAACTTGGCGCGAAAGACTGCACAGATTCTGTCTAGCTCATCTACCCGATCGGCACAGACCGCATATACCTGGTGGGACTGGGTACTTCGAGGTTGCGCAGTTGGAAGCGCACTCATCTTCTCCTTCACACTATTCCAATGTTGCTATTTCCGACACCTCATCAGATCAGTAAAAGCATCCACCAACACTATCCTAACCCTCAGCCCCTTAAGACTGCCCACCTTACAACGACTGAAATTACACTGCAGGGAACCCTGTAAGTGGCCCAAAACAGTGCCAGAGGAAGGAACTGTAAGACTGGTGCCAGGATATCTGGGCCCCCCCTCGAGAGGACAAAGGCCCAGCCGGTGAATCCACAAAAACTGTCTCTTGCATATGTAACAGTAACATCCAGGATACCTGGGCCCCCCCTCGAGAAGACAAAAGGCCCAGCCGGTGAATCCACAAAGCTGTCTCTTGCATATGTAACAGTAACATCCAGGGGTGCAGCACACTGGGGGATCCACACCCTGTACTGACGGTCTCATCATTTCCCCCCTCCCCTCACCACCTAAAATTCACTGAAAAATCCATGCAATGTGATATGTACAAAAAAGTAACCATACATGTTTGATATCTTTTGAAATGTCTCAGTGCGTCTGGTAAAATGGTCTCATTCTCCCAATCATAATGAAAAGCTAAAAGAAGTTCTAAAATCTGAGAAGTATAGTGTACAGCAGGGGGACGTGCCCTCCCCCTGATTTCCTATTCAAAAAACATCTCCTGTATGTAAATACGTATTCTCTGCCACAGGAAACCAAGAAGCCATTTGGTTGCAAATTCTGAAGACTAATTATAATGACAAGATACCACCTTGGTGGGTCTATTGAATTATCTGGGTATATAAGGGAAAGGGACAGAAAGTTCTGGGAGTCTGTAGGTTTGACTGCCCGCACAAATCGCTGTGTGTAGTTTTTCATTGCCAGGTATGGTTAACTGATGATTCTATTCTTGTAACGTTGGAGCTTTGAATTATTGTTTTGATTACCTGGTCAATAAATTGTAACGTTTGATTCTATTCTAACTGCCTCTAAAGATTGCTTTCTCCCTATTAGAGTAGCGGATCCGTATATTTCCGCAAGCCTGCGTCAGTTTTAGCGACGGCTAATATCCGGCATCTTTTAAGTGTGCTTGGATGTGGGGACGGGTTAATTCCATTCAGGGACGGCGAACGCCGTCTGATCAAACTGAATTCGGGTACGTCCATACCTCTGACTTTTGATTTAATGTTACTTTAAACCAGGTTTTGGCCAATCCAAAGCTATTACGAGGGTAGCATATTGATCTGCTAACATATCTGATAGTGGCCAAAAACCTTTACTGAAGAAAACTATTGAACTCAAGTTCTGAGGGGACTCCATGAGGGTTATTCGATGTCTCTGATTGTGTACGTGTGAATTTACGGCAAATCTTAGATACATAACCATAATTTACCTCTGATTGATGACCGGGCCTGACGAGATTGTGTCCGTGAGACCTGTGGAAAACAGGGCCTCTGAGCGATATAGCTTCCCTACGTCTGAGCGGGTAGAGTATTAAAAAAGAGCTGAAAAGAATAATCAATCATTCGTTCCTGTTTTAATGATGCACAGATATCATTAAAACCCTTTTCATTTTATGGAGTCAGATGAAATAACGAGACAAAATATATAATAAGAAAAAGTGTTCCATTTTAATGTTCTTGTTGTGTCGTGAAAAGGAAAGACTGTAACACGCAAAGCCCTTCACCCGCTGAACGACTGCCGTCATTGGGTCGATCGAGGCGGGCCTTACAAAGTGAAAGCTAGAGCTTTCCATTTAGCAGACTCTGTCATCCAATGCAATTCACATGCATTGAAGGAATAGTCTCTTTGGAGACACCTGGGGTTAAGTGCCACTGTGATCACGCATGGGTTGCCCCTTGTGGGATTTGAACCAGCAACCTTTTGGTTGTCAGCCCAGAATGATCACAATTAGGTTACACCACACCATAGCAGGCATCTAAATATATATCTTCATCACTGACTGCCATACATATAACTGTTTTTAAAATCTCATCTAGGTATTGAGAAGCAGCCAAAAACTGTGCTCTATCTGAGTCAGAACGTTACAGTGAAGAGCATGGATGATGGCTGCAATTTGGCCACCAGTGGGACAGCGTCGCATGGCTTCTGTGCTCTAGTTAGCCCTTCGAACACTCGCTGCACGACTCCACTGGCAATGCCAGTCCCTTTTCTTCCTCAGGCCAGGAGCAGAGAGATGTGGGAGGGTGGGCTGAACTCTGCAAGATTGAAGGCCATTAGCACAGACACCCACAGCTATCTGAATCGGGCCAAAAAAGCAGGCTCAGTTCCTGAGTGAATGACTTCCATGGCACCCCAGAGCCTCCAAAGATGTGCAAATGAGCCATTTGAGTGCATAAGTATATTAACCATGAGAGCTACTGAAGCGGTGCGGCAAAATTGAAAGGATCCAAAGAACAGAGTAATAGCAAAGGAAATGTTATTGGCTAACTTTGAAGGTTGTCGCTGTGTTTGTTATTTGATAATCAGGTAGTTCACATAAAGCTTAGCTCCTATACAGTTAGGAGTTATACAATTGAATAGTGTACAATACATTCATGTCTTTAGCCCATTAAATAGATAAACAGGTGCAATTTTCTTTCCTGTGTTGCTGTATTTCCTCTTGCAACAGCAACAGGAAGTTTGGGTGGAACAAAGAGTGTTTTAGTTTCAAACCAAACAGTGTTTTTTTGTGCTGTTTTAGTGTTTTATTTTTAACCTAACTGTTTTGTGGTGTGTTAGTTATTTAGCTCATATCTAGGGTGTTTTTTTAGTCTTGTTTTGGTTTCAATTGAACATTTAACAATTTAACAGTATTTAGTGATGTTTCGATGTTTTGGCTCCAACTAACAGTGTTTTTTTATTTCATTTTGTTTTAGTGTTTTGGTTTGAGCCTTGCCGTGTTTTTAGGTGATGTTTTAAAGTTTTGGCTCTAGCCTAACAGTGTTTTTGTAGTGTATTAGTGATTTGACTAATTTTTTACTTGACTTGAGTAACAAATTACAGCAATAATATTACTTTGGTAACTTGTAGTGTAATTAATAATAAAACAAGGTTTCACTTTATTTTAAGGTGTCTTTGTTACAGTGTAGTTATACATTTAAATACTGATATGGTCAGGGTTAGGATTAGGGTTACTTGCATGCAATTATGCATAATTTATTGTATTATAATAGTAAGTACATGTAACTTGTGTAACAAGTACACCTTAAAAGAAAGTGTTTCCTGAAATGTAATAATATTACAGTTACCATCCAAAAAATGCCTAGGTACTAGTTACTTTTTTGTCACAATGTCACAATGGCTAATGATTTGAAATGCAAAAATTTAATAATTCCTGTCAATTTTCATAATCGTTTCATAATCGGCTGCAAAATATATCCAATTACCAAGTTTTTGGAGTGTAATGGAAAAGTAAATGTAACTAGAAGTGTAACAAGTTAATCACTGTTGGCTGGGAGTAATATGTAATAATATTACTTTTGAAAGGAGTAATGTAATATATAATTTTTTTTGAGCGTCTAGCCCAACACTGGTGTTTAGTGATGCTTTACTGTTTTGTCTCCAACTAACAATGTGTTTTTTTCATGTTTTTAATAATTTTGCTCCAACCAACTCGCATTTGTAGTGGTGTTTTAGTAAATTGGCTCCAACCTAGAAGTGTTTTAATTGATGTTTAACATTTTGGCTTCAACCTTTATATGACTTGAATACATAAATTAGTGTAGATTAACACTTAGTTTTAACTGATAACCTGCAGTATTAATTCCATATATCAAATGCTAACATGATTTCCTTTATTCACATTACCAGGGAATTTCACTCATCGCATTCCAGAGATTTCACACAGATAACTTTCAGGCATTAGCGACTTAGTTAATGAACCATTTTAATTATCTCAGGTCATATCATCTGATTCCTCTCACTTATAGAATGTGTATGCACCTCTATTGTTCCTGCTAGTAATTAACATTACATTAAAGATATTAGATTAAGAATAATGTGGAGTAATTAAACAGGCTTATTTGATAAATGCACTTATTACACTTAGCAATTTTGCTCAGTTTTCAATGTCCTCTGCATGAATAGTGTATAGTACATCTATGTGTGCACTGGCATAGCTTTGAATGAATGACAGTAATTAGTGTGCTTTAACATTAGTCTGAATATCCCTTTGTATTCCAAACACAAAAACTGTCAGCACTCAAGAATTCTTTAAAACAATGCTCCACTTAATACATGATTTCATTGGACATTAACTTAGTGCAGCATCATTTCTGAAATGGCATTCCCGACAGAAGGATATCAATATTTTGGCTCCTCAACCTACAACAGTTACATTACAGTTCCTGTTCAATATTGCATGCTGTAAAATTATGCTAATTTATGCAAATGTTACCTGCCAGATCTACACGCAAACTTCGGTAACACTTTAGTATAGGCACCAATTCTCACTATTTACTTGTTGCTTATTAGAATGCCTATTAATAACATATTTGCTGTTTATTATTACTTATAAAGCACATATTTTGCATGACAATATTCTACATCCTTAATCATATCCAATACCTAAACTTAACAACTACCTTACTAACTATTAATAAACAACAAATTAGAAGTTTATTGAGGCAAAAGTCGTAGTTAATGTTTGTTTATAGTGCGAATTGGACCTTAAAATAAAGTGTGACCCAAGCTTCCAATTATAGCTGAACATACATGTACATGTAGGATATGATGTTTATCTGTCTGATTGTGTGCCTCTGTGCAATGAATCAAAACAGACTGTGTAAATGACTTAAACTGCCATTCTGGTGAGGGTTCTTCACATTTGTTACACATGCTATTGTGTAATAAGGCACAAAAGGCCTAAAATACCACTTTTAGAAAGTATTTTGATTTAATATTGATGGTGAAACATAATTTTTATAATATTTGATTAAAGGCTGGAGGGATGTTTTACCCCAATTGAGAACAAATGCATTGTTTTGCTTTCAGCCTAATCATGATTTTGGAGGTGTTTTAGTGTTTTGGCTTCAACCTATTGGTTGTGTTTTGGCTCCAAACTTAGTGGCCGTTTAATGTTTTGGCCCAGATGTACATGCGTTTTAGCTTCAACCTAAAAATCTTCTTTTTAGAGTTTTGGACAGTGTTCAACAATGTTTTTGGAATAGTCTGAGTGCTTTTCACAAACCTACCAGTGTTATTTTTTGTGGTATTTTGGCTTCAACCTAACAGTATTTTTGGTGGCATTTTACGGTTTGGCACCAACATGAGAGTGTTTTTTAGTGGCAGCTACACTTTATTTTAAGGACCAATTATCAATATTAACTAGTTGTTAATAGCATGTATATTACTAGCATGTTGGCTGTTTATTAGTACTTTTAAAGCACATATTAATGCCTTATTCTACATGACCATATTTTACATCCCTTAATCCTACCCCATACCTAAGCTTAACAACTACTATTAAGCAGCAAATTAGGAGTTTGTTTGTTAAAAATAGTTAATAGTGGAAATGTAGTCTATTCCCTATTCTAAAAAGTTACTGTGACAGTTTGGTATTTTGGCCTATCAGTGTTTTTTATTTTTGTTTTTATTAGTGTTTTGGTTTTAACCTAACAGCCTAGTTCATGGTGTTTTAGTGTTTTGTCTCCAAAATAAGTGTTTATCTTCAATCTAACAGCTTTTTTGGTGGTGCCTTTTCAGTTGGAGTTTATAGATCCAAAGGGCTTTCATGGATAGTGAGAAAACTGTTGATTGAATGACTTTAAATAAAACAGAAATCAATTCACTTTAGATCTCAAATTAGATCTCAAATTGGATCTTTTGTCATTATTTGCAATAAAATCCTCGATACGGTTTTTATTATAAAATGATGGTGTTTTAGTCACTATTTAGAGCTTTAGAAGAAAATAATATCGAAAGAGCCTTTTACTTTTACTCTTCCTTTAGCAGTTTTTTTTTAAACTAGTTTCACATTTGTATGCGTGACAAAATCTTCTTAACCTGGTCACGAATGACCTCTCTCTGATAAATAACTAAAGAAGTGTTTCAGGTTGTGCCTACAAGAGATTACTATGGTATGAACAGAGAATAAATCAGTAATCCCTTCTCAATCTGTGTACCCCTGTTGTTCATGATACCGCTTTAACATCATTCAGTCTAGTAGAAATTGGGCTGTATGTGAGCAGCAAATCTTCTTGCTGGTCTGTTCACAGCTGTCACATAACCCGTCAAGCACATCCAGAATGCTGCTGTATTGTATTCAGCCTCCGTAAATTCTCATCACGCTTTTGCTCACATCTCTGCACTGACCTCCCGAAGCTGCCACAATCAAATATGTTGGTGGTGATATTATTGGCAATGTCTGGTGAAGCTCCTCTATCTCTCCTCTGTTTTATTATTTACACTTCTGTAGCTTCGTCCTTCAGTGGATCAACACGCAGTGATTTTTAACACATCTTTTCAGGATGACATTCTCAGGATACGAGCAAACATGAAGACAAATGTGATTGTTCCATTTTTGCTTTTGTTTTAATTTGTTTATCTTAACATATCTGTTTCTTTGTTTCCTGAAATTTGAGATTCTTCAACACCAAGAGTCACATTGTGAGGAGGTTAAGACATTTTACTCTTGCTGTCCTTGAGAGACATGATAAGGCAAAGGTCAGAGGATATAACTGGCAGTCAGTATATAATCAGTCACCGCTGACTCTCTGTTCCTATTTTGAAGGTTCAGTAAAAGGTTGAAGGGTCAAGTTAAAGCTCAGTAAGAAGCTGAGATAGATGATCATTCAGATACCAGTTTCAGAGATGTAAATCCTCAATATGTGAGAAAGGCAGACTTGCCTACCTTTGAAACGGTTTGAACGGGCTTCCATACAAATCCGACTGATAAATACGCCTTATACCTGATACCCTTCACTACACAACTGCAGCCAGGGGTTTAAAATACATTCACCTTAATTAAAAGTATTGAGACTCGAGAGTAAATTCTCTCACCAGTGATGGCACTCATATTTATATTAGTTTTGAAAAGACACATTTATGTGGCCATTTGTACAAGGAACAGTTTTAACTAATCGGATCGCTATCCCATCAGTATAAACTCACAAGAGCATGCCTGGTTACAGCCCCCAATAACATCTCAGAGCCATTTCTCTGCTGCTTTACACTAACAGCTAAACCCTTTATTAAAATTATGAAACTAGAAAACCTTCAAAGAGGGATCCCTTAATAATAAGCTGCCATTCACTTCGGTTCATCACGATCTCACAATGTTCCCTTATAGGCTAATCTACATTAATCTCTCTACACTGCACATTTACTCCTATTTACATCGTGTCTATACTTTGTTGGTTATAATGGGAAGATTTGCGAACATGCATTCGCCAATATTCTATTATTTTGCAGTTTGTACATGCCGGAAAATCCCT
Organism: Oxygymnocypris stewartii; assembly: GCA_003573665.1. Lineage (NCBI taxonomy): Eukaryota > Metazoa > Chordata > Actinopteri > Cypriniformes > Cyprinidae > Oxygymnocypris > Oxygymnocypris stewartii. The sequence goes on from QVTF01003362.1 coordinate 129,967, forward strand.
TGCTCACAAAAATTTAAATGCAAATACTGCATATACTGTATGCCCCGACGGGCCAGACTAAAACCTACCCATATAACCTTACCTCTAATGACTGTTGTCTGTTCTAAACAAGTCAAGTCGTTTGGGTTTTGAATCGAAGACGGTAATAATTTCATCGTAATCCAAATTTTCTGTTAGTAGCCAATAAATGGCTGTTTTGTATAAACATTCAGTGGAGTTACTAGTTGGAATCTGGACAGTGCTATCGGCGCGAAGAATGTAACATCGTTCTGGCGCAACATAACAGAGGGTTAGTAATAATAATTCTTAAAATCATAATAATAATTATTATATAGACTAGTTTTAATGAAACACAGCACAAACATAAATTACATTTAACGTAATTAATAAAAAAAATGTAAACTTCTAAATTGTATTCTTAAAAACAAATGTATTTCCATCGATCTGACTGGGTGGGTGTCACAGATCTGCCTATCCTGCTCCCTTTCCAATCACAGTGCACGCCCTCACCTGGTTTCACTCATCATTGATTGAGCACACCTGCAATCACTTACCTCCACCCTTCATAAGCTCACTCACCTCTGTCACTCATCGGCTGGTCTTAAGGTTGCAAGGCTGCATGGTTGCAGCTCTCTACACTGGTCGATGTCCTCCTGTCTGCCCGTCGATCCTTGGAACTCGTCTCTGCTGGTGGACACGCAAGTTTACAAACAGTTGATACTGTTCATCCTGCTTCCAGAACATTCTTCATTGTCTCTCTTCTGTTGGAAGCCCTTCCTGAGTTACTTTAATAAATTCCCTTTGGATTTGCATATACCTGTCTGTCTCCTTTGACCAGTACCGTGACAGAAGACCAGCCCCTAAAAATAGAAGATCCGAACCGCACCGATGGAGGAGCGAGCGCGATTTATTTCGCTGGCTTGCGCGAATCCGGAGCCGTTGGAGTTCGCCACGGCTTTCATCCCTCTCGCCCTCGTCAGCTCCCTGGATGATGGGGTCCTCAAGACCCTGTTCCGACTCGGGATCTCATACCATCGACCCGTGGAGCTCCCAGACACTTCCGACCTGAATTGGGAAGAGACGGTGACCCAATGTCTGGGAGATCTCCAATCCCGAGCCGGAAGCCCGTCCAGCTCACCTTCTTCCCCACTGGTTCCGTCCAGTTCCGCGCTAACCGAGCGCCCCCAGGTACCCCTGGGTTTGTTAATAGATTATGAGGGGAGGGTTTGGAGCCCGGCCCCAGAGCCTGCTCCTCGCCAGCGGCCTCCGGTGCCTACTCCTCGCCAGCGCCCTCCGGTGCCGACTCCTCACAAGTGCTCTCAAATTCTTCCGCTGGTCCTGCCCAGCTCATCTTCTTCGCCGCTGGTTCCGTTCAGCACTCCAGAGCACCCACGAGAGTCAGAGCCGCCCGAGCGTCCACGAGAGTCAGCGTCACCCGAGCACCCACGAGAATTAGCGTCACCCGAGCGCCCACGAGAGTCCGCGCCACCCGAGCGCCCACGGGAATCAGCACTTACGGAGCGCCCCCAAGAGTTGGTTCCGTCCAGCTCACCGATGCCTCTGCTGGTTCCGTCCAGCTCACCGATGCCTCTGCTGGTTCCGTCCAGCTCACCGAGGCCTCCGCTGGTCCCGTCCAGCTCGTCGATGCCTCCGCTGGTTCCGTCCAGCTCGTCGATGCCTCCGCTTGTTCCGTCCAGCTCGTCGATGCCTCCGCTGGTCCCGTCCAGCTCATCGATGCCTCTGCTGGTTCCGTCCAGCTCATCGATGCCTCCGCTGGTTCCGTCCAGCACACCGATGCCTCCGCTGGTTCCGTCCAGCACACCGATGCCTCCGCTGGTTCCGTCCAGCTCACCGATGCCTCCGCTGGTTCCGTCCAGCTCACCGATGCCTCCGCTGGTTCCGCCCAGCTCACCGAGGCCTCCGCTGGTTCCGTCCAGCTCACCATTGCCTCCGCTGGTCCCGTCCAGCTCACCTTCGCCTCCGCTGCTTCCGCCCAGCTCACCGAGGCCTCCGCTGGTTCTGTCCAGCTCACCGTTGCCTCCGCTGGTCCCATCCAACTCACCTTCGCCTCCGCTGCTTCCGTCCAGTTCCGCGCTACCCGAGCGCCCCCCAGAGCCTGCTCCTACAGAGCACCCAGCAGAGGGGAACTTCCCCAAGAAAATTTTGGGGGGGGGCCATATACCGCTTGTCTGTGTGGCCGGGCCTAGGACCAAGGCCACGGAGTTCCCTGACCTGCCCTGGCCACCCGGAAAAAATAGGCCATGGCCACACGAGGCTCCCGATCCACCATGGCCACCCGAGGCTCCCGATCCGCCATGGCCATCCGAGGCTCCCGATCCGCCATGGCCACCGGAGCCCCAGACCCGCCCTGGAGGCTTCCCAGTGTCCCTGCCCTGCATCAGCCTCCAGGGCGCCCACCCTCCCTCCCCGGTGTTTGTTACGGCGCGGGACGCGCCTTCCGGGAGGGGGAGGAAATGTCACAGATCTGCCTATCCTGCTCCCTTTCCAATCACAGTGCACGCCCTCACCTGGTTTCACTCATCATTGATTGAGCACACCTGCAATCACTTACCTCCACCTTTCATAAGCTCACTCACCTCTGTCACTCATCGGCTGGTCTTAAGGTTGCAAGGCTGCATGGTTGCAGCTCTCTACACTGGTCGATGTCCTCCTGTCTGCCCGTCGATCCTTGGAACTTGTCTCTGCTGGTGGACACGCAAGTTTACAAACAGTTGATACTGTTCATCCTGCTTCCAGAACATTCTTCATTGTCTCTCTTCTGTTGGAAGCCCTTCCTGAGTTACTTTAATAAATTCCCTTTGGATTTGCATATACCTGTCTGTCTCCTTTGACCAGTACCGTGACAGTGGGCAAGCTATCAATCTGGCCCACCCAGGCCCAAACCGTGGCTCCGCCCCTGTCCTAGATAGCTACGTTATTACCAAAATCGCAAGCTTTAATGTAAAATAGTTCAATATTAGCAGGTCTGTACTTTAACCGTTTTCCGTTAGGTTAGGCTCTGATGGCTTGGTACAAGTGAGTGTTTTATATTTGTATCTTTTTTATTTATTGCAAATTTTCTTTTTTTTAATCAAAAATATATCGGTTTGTCATTACTGTCTTTTTCATTCATACTGGACCCCAGAGGGTACCCTCCCACAAACACTCCACATATTCACCACAGAAGTAGGAGAAATGATGATGCTCCAGGAAATCCCTAATATGGGCAAAAACATCCAGGTATCGCTGTGCCTGAATAAAAATAATATAGAAATGCTTAAACTGATCGTACAAGACATTAAACATTCAGCTGCAACAATGTATAGTTTATCTGGGTTCTTCAAGCCATCTTGGGTAATTTTCATAATAACTATGTATATAATTATTAGTCTCTTTTTAACGATAGGCTGTACACATTTGTCAATCCTCCCACTTGCTATTTGGGAAATGAACCCAGCCCTCTGATTTGTTGAACTCTTCTTCTTTCGCGGTTGCTTAATTTGAGTAGGACGTGTCCATGTGTGGACGTAGGCGTCACAAGGTTTTTGCATAATTTGGAGTGATAAATCGTACCAGCGTATTTTGAGGTCAAAATGTGCATCCGCTACACAAAATGCATGCAGCTTGGCAGGTCTGGAAAGGTTAAGATGAGTTGTCAGTAAATTAATTGGCCAGTTGATTTGAGCTACTGTATCGAAGGTTATCTTTATACACAATAAGAAAACTCTAACTGCAACTATATTTCAGGCCTATTGAAACTAGACCATTGAAAGGACACATACTATAAATAATTGAGCTCTCTGAGAGTTCTTTTTAGGCCTATAACCCTTTGCAGAAAAGAGAATAGGGATAGAGCCTATGGGCATGGGCCAGACTGGCCATCTTTATACGTCCTTGCTCACTGTGGGAGTGAAATCAACCATTTAACCACAACGGAAGGATCTACCACTACACAAATGAGAGAGTTTAAGCCTTGTACTACTTCAGTGGAGCACCAAAATGAGAAAATAATGAGCATCCATCAATCCAATGCAGTGTTGCTTCAGGGAGATGCTGAGGGCAGTTTTTAATCCTCTGAACGTGTGGCTTGAAAAACTCCCACAGCGGTATAATCTACAGTTTTTTTTATCTCACAGAAGACCTCAGGGGAGTCTGTGGAGAAAAGAGAGGAAATCAAGTATGTTCGAGATGAAAATAAAATTTTCACTCGAGTTTCTGAGAACTCCATTGTACTTGTACAGATTTTTCTCCTCTTTGATTTCTGCCCTATTTCCTAGAAACACCAAATTTGGCAGTATAGCCCCAAATCTACCCCACTACTCAGGAGCACACACACACACACACGCACGCACGCACGCACGCACGCACACACACACACACACACACACACACACACACACACACACACACACACACACAGAAATCTGACCATAAGTGGTTCTATAATAAGTACTTCTACTTCTGAGTTTTTGCTCATATCTCTGCATCCATAAATTCATATTTCCCCTGACTCTCTAGTAGAAAAAATTATATATTTATGATTTCATTACATTGCAACTATTCAACCATTTTCAGATTTCTGAAGTAAATGTCTTTGTCATGTACATAAACCTGGTTCCCTCAGTAGGTAACAAGATGTTGCATCAGGAGAGACACAATAGGGGACACCATAGCATCACTGTTGATGCACTTGAGTGAACCTACGAAATGGAACCTGTTTTAGATTGTTTGTCCAATTAACCCAAGCTTTTGCATGCATCATCTAGAGGCCTTATGAAATGCTCATGTATACAAACAAAATAAAAAAATGAAAGGGAAAATCCTATTGGGTTTTGTCGAGAGAACAAAGGTGATGCTAACCAGGTTCTGAGCTTCTGGGCTGGCCTACACAAATATACAATCTTTGCAGCACTCTAGGCTTTGTACAGGAAACAAAATAATTTGTTCACCTCCAAAATCCCTGCTGCATCAGCATCAATGACTGTGCCACAGTGTGCATGCTTTTTATAAGCATTGTCAGCCACTTAGATTTTACAGTGGGTGATTTGGTTTATACAGTGAGCAGTGTCTGAGGCCTTACACAGATACATAAACCACAAGTCTAGTTAAGGCAATGATACTCCTCTAATGCGCTTTTGATTTTATCTGCAACAGAAAATGAGGTTGTTAATGAGTGCAGAGCATCTTGATCCCAAGGGTGGATATAAAAATAGTCAAGACCTCTTGCATTCTTATTCTGCAAAGTGTGTCACACTAATTACCAAGACAGCACTGACTGTAAAAAAAAATCAAGTAAAACTTCCCTATTAGATAGAAATAAAAAGTTAAATAAAATTAAGCCTAAGTGAGAACAAGAGGAAAACAACAACAACATAGCTCTTTTCCTTTTCCGATGTGATGTATTTAAATATGCAGAGATAACGAAAAATCATTCATAGCTTGAACATTGTGATTTTGTGGTGCTGTCAAAACACTGCTCTTTGTGGCAGAGCCAGCAACACTGGTGTGTTTGGGACAGGGCTATCTGTTTGTCTGACCAATGTCAGACAGGGCTTAGGAAACATTTTAGAATAAAAACCAACTGTTTGTAAAACAGCTATATGTCTTTTAAGTACTGCTAAGGCTTAAATAAATTAGTTTTAAATCTAAAAAATAGGTCCAAATTGCACATGTGTTTTGGGAGAATCAGCACTGTTGTTCATTTACAGCTATGCATTTCCACTCAATTCTAATGCAAGCTGGAAATTGCCTCAGTTTACTGGAATTGTTTAATGTGTTAAAAGTTTTATGAGCAGATCGTTGAAAGTGACACTCACATTACTGAAGCTTTTTACTTCTTATTTATTGTAGAGTAACATTGGCTCTGCACTTGCACAGAATGTTGCATCTGGGTGATTTATGAGTGTTTTGTAAGCTGTATTATATTCAGCTGTGAGTTGTGCTGTTGTTTTTATCTCAATGTTTTTGGTGTTTATAGGCACAGTTCACCCAAAAATGGTAATTCTGTCACATGCTCTCATGTCATTCCAAACTTATTTTTCATATCATTACAAGATATTTTTAAGAATGTTTTGGTGGCCATTCACTTATACTGTATTCAGATATTTCTTAAAGCAACCACCACTCTTTTCTGAAGTGCTCAGCATCAAACTGGACTATACTTACAGGGTTATGTATTTACAGTACTTTAAGGCTTTATGAACATTCCATGTTAATCAACAAGGCAGGTAACCTTAGATTTTTAAAGGTGCTGTGTATTTTTTACTGTAATAAAGCATACAAATTCCATAGTATGTTTGAAGATATTTAGAAAACATACTAAGTTCACATACTTGTTTCTCTACTAAGTTCACAACAGTGCCACAGACAGTTCAGTCTACTAAAAAGTGTATTCCATGTCAGAATGTCCGTTTTGTTTTAGTTTGTGTAGTAGTATTTCAACACCCTGGGTTGCCAGGTGACAGAAAACACAGCATATTACAGCCATGGAAGCCACCAAACCAATTGGTTTAGAGATTGCAGATTCTACACAATATATAAAGCCTCGGCAACCATCCAAAAAGCTCTATGACCAGATGAATATTAAAACATAGAAAAATCTGTTCATCAAAAATCTGTTCACGCAGTTGCGTGTCCTCAATCTGGCAATTAGTGAATGCCCAATCTAAAGAGGAGGGGGTAGGAGAAACAACGCTCCAATATTTTGAATTTGGATTGCAGTAATAAATTCAACTGCTAGATGTCAATATTGCATACTGCACCTTTAAATATTTTTGATTCCATAGATGACAATTTTTTGTTTAACTATCCTTTAAACCATCTGTTGCTGTTTTGACACCAAAGGATCTATTGACCATTGTACGATGATGGATCCCACCAGCGCATTTCCACGTGAGAGTTTAAGGAAACTGTATTTTTAGATTTATGAAAAACATTAATTGAAGCCAATACTCATCCTGTTATTCAGCTTGGACACATTTATAGGGCTTTGGCTTGTCAGTGTTTCAAACCCTGTGCCTTCTCAACCTAGATGAGTTAATGGCCCCATTTGGAGGACGGTTCAGTTTTCAGTTGTTGCGAGTGTGCAGACGGGAGACATCCCTTCCTCATGATGATGAAAAACGTCTGTTGTCTGTTCTTTGTCATTCATTCAGATCTCCTTCTGTGCCGTGAGTCTGTCTTAAATCTTTCAAGAGACAACTTTCAGTCATGTCTGAATGGAAAGGACACATTTTAGGCAATGTGTTCCAATTGTCCTGCAGATTATCCTTGTCTGGGCACATCTGGTGAAAATTCAGCCATGCTGGCACTGCCATTTAGCACAAGCGCTTCTCAATCACTCCATAATGCTGGCATTCCGGTAGTCCAAATAAAACATATTAGTCAGCCAGTGCCAGACTCAGTGGAGGGGAAATGTGAGCTCAGTGCACAATCAATGCCGACAAAAGGAGAGTTCATCTCAAAATGAACAATTATCTTATTCACTCACCCTCATGTCATTTCAAAACTCTATGACTTGTGTGTGCGTATATATATATATATATATATATATATATATATATATTTAAACTGTACTTTTCTCTTATTTCCATGATGTCGGAATGATCAATTATTACAGGAAAAATGGAAAAAATAAAAATGTTACAAAAAAGTAAATCAACTATTATGTTTTCTTAACTCTTTTATACATAACACTTGATATGCAGCTTGGTGGATTATTATGAAAGCCTGTTTCCACCCTTTAATTAAAATAAAAAAGGTAATTGCAACTATTTATCTCACAATTCTGACTTTACCCTCCCTCATAATTGCAACAGTATATCCTGCAATTCTGAGAAAAAAAGTTTATATCTAAGAATTGTAAGTTTATATCACATTGTGTGTTATGAAGTCACAATTGTGATTTAATATCACGCAATTCTGACTTTATAACCAGAAATTGCAAGTTTATATCATGTAATTCGGAGAAAAACTAGTTAGAATTGCAAGAAATAAAGTCAGAATTGTGAGACAAAAGTTGCAATTACCTTTTTTATTTAGCTTCCATAATATTATTTATATTTAAAAACTGTTAAAATATTATACAAGAGACATTTGAGGTATATTAAATGATTATAATGAATATCATGTTATGTTCACAACAGTAAAAACATATCATATTTTAATCAACAAATTAAATTATGGGGAATCTCCATAGGCGTAATGGTTTTTATACTGTACAAACTGTATGTGCTATTGCCCCACACCTACCCTACTCCTAAACTTAGCCCTCACAGGAGACAGTGCATTTCTAATTTCCCCCCCAAAAATCACTCTGTATAATTTATAAGCGTTTTGAATTATGGGGACACTGAAAATGTCCTCATAAATCACCTTCTCCTAGTAATACCTTTGTCATTATGCAAATGTGTCTTTAAAAACCACATTAACTTGCGCGCGCACACACACACACACGCACGCACACACACATTTATTTATATAAATTTTATATATAAATTATATTTTTGACTATATTTAGTAGTATAATTATATAATTATATTGATAATATATTTTTGTTATTTACTTATAACCTTATTTCATAATTTCAGGACATTGACATTCTGGAAAAGTTCATTAATGCAGTAATTTCTTTATATAAAAAAACGTATTAAATTAATATAAATTCTTCAAACATTATACATATGATGAAAAATACTTTGGTACAAACAAACAAATTAACAGATAAATATATTAAATGAATAGGCTTTAGAGGGTTAAGTTTGGAGTTAATTGTGGTGCTGGTGTTCGAGGACAGCTTTATACCCAACAAAAGCCTTTCTTCTGGCACAGACATCCACAGCACATCTGGTTTGCTGTCACTGTGTGCCAGCACATGCACTTCGTGGATCTGTATTACAATTTTAACTTCAGGACACATGCTCCCCTGAATGATGCACTTTTCCGTAAATAAGTAGTCTTCTTGTATGAAAACTCAAAAAGGAAATGCAGCATCCCTAGGGATAATTTAAAAACTATTAAGTAATTAATGATGACATCAATCATTGATATATCTTCCTTTAGCCCATCTACACCTGTAATAGATCCTTGCAATTGTTCAGGAAAATGGGCACGATGGGTTTGTAAACCCCCGAGGGCTTCATCACTCCATAATTATTGTCACTTCAGAGTTAATGGAAAGGACTGACATATTTATTTCACTCATTCATAGTGGTAACTCTTTTTCATCATAATTGTATTTCAAATATATCTCAGAATGCTGGGTCGGTAATTATGCAGTATATAATAAAATTCCCTGATGTATGTGTTGTACACAGACACACACACACACTAAATGTTACTTCACAGTCACAGGATAAGTCAAATTAAATTACCTTCATTTATATATAACGAAATGCATCAACTCTATTTCTGTAATGTTCACTTACTATACAAAAGCCAATTTTATGAATGAAACAGCTTTATAAAATCTCCAAGCCATTTCCTGAGAACATCAAAATGTGTAAACTCATCATGGATGATGTACGTGCTGATGATAAAACCTAAAACTATAAATGCATATACATTTTTAAATATATACAGTACATATACATATTATGCATACATATACATATTATGGGGCAGTCTTAGCCTAATGGTGAGAGAGTCGGACTCATAACCCAAAGGTTGCGAGTTGGAGTCTCAGGTCCGGCATGGATTTTAGGTGGGAGGAGTGAATGTACAGCGCTCTCTCCACCTTCAACACTACGACTGAGATGCCCTTGAGCAAGGCGCCAAATCCCCAACTTCTCCCCGGGCACAGCAGCATAAATGGCTTCCTACTGCTCCCAGAGTGTGTTCACGGTGTGTGTGTTCACTGCAGTGTGTGTGCTCTATGGTTGGGTTGAATACAGAGCACAAATTCCGAGTATGGGTAACCATACTTGGCCACATGTCACTTTCACTTTCATATTAAATATAATATATATATACAAATTAAATGTATCATAAATAATGAATATTAGGTAACACTTTATTCAGTGTTACCTATAATATATTATTTATTTTATTAACACTTTTAAGGAGTCATTGTTACAGATGTTACATGTACTTACTATTATAATAATTAATTATGCATAATTGAATACAAGTAACCCTAAGCCAAAACCTAATCCAAACCATATATTAAGTCTGTAGTTAATAAATATTACTCAGTACTTAAACGCATAATTACACTGTTACAAGGACAACTTAAAATAATCAACAATTATCATATTAAATTGATCTTATTTTTTATGTATTTTATGATACGTTATGCTCACAACAAAAAACAATAATATTGAAGTCACCATCTTTGATTTACAGAGAGAGAGAGAGAGAGAGAGAGAGAGAGAGAGAGAGAGAGAGAGAGAGAGAGAGTTCAGATAATGATCAAATAATATGGGTGATTAAATAAATAAATACATATTTACAATCTGTCGGTCTGTCTGTGTGTGTATATGTATAGGAAAAAGGAATGCAAGAATGAATGAGTTAATCTTTAATGCATGAAAGTTGCTTTTGATTTGGGTTTTTTCCAAATGTAAAAAAACAAACATTATACAAAAAACAAACAAAATATAGCGCTGAAAATGAAATATGTTTCAATATTTTTTGGATAGTAATTGTGCTAAGGTGTTTGAATTTGCTCTTTTTAATAAAAATCTAAGTTTAAAAATATATATAACTTTAGTCTCTGTCACTATGGTTACATTCATTTTTCACAGGCATCTTGAGAACAGAAAAGCAGCATGATTATTCTGTTCATACAGTATTTGTGCAGTTCCAGTAAGCTGCTGTATGAACACAACACTTCAAGAGCTTCTAAATGGAGAAGTTTGTCAATCCCAGACACTGACTGTGAGTTTATCCAGAATCCTTCGGTTGTGTTCACAATGGAGTTGAGCAGTCATTACCTCATCCATGGCATTACGCTGTTTTGAACGTTTGCCTTAGAGACATGTGCCACAGTAAGTTTGTTAAAAGCACATGTTTTTTATTGGCTTGTTTTTTTTTTTTTACACAGTTCAATATGCCTAAAGAAGAATTTCTCAGGGGGAGTCATTCACTATGGTATTAACCATTAAATCACACACTTGTGAATCAGTGACTATTTACAATTTGCCGTCTTGTCCCAAGCAGTACACCAGCTTTCAAATGAATTACTGTGACTCAGTATTTATCTAAAAATGACAATTGCAGCTATGATGTATGGCCATGGTATGTTTAATGGTGTAGGAGAACATAAACATATATGCTGTAGACTGTGGCTGTTCTTTGCGGTTACACTGATTAATAAGGCTGTTATTCTGGCCCTGGTGGGCTTTGGGCAGAGCTGTAAATCAGAAACCTAAATTATTGGTCACTTTGCAGTGCAGGAAATAACATTTGCTGTATAAAACTGTAAATGTACGTTTACAGCAAGCAACTAATAGAGAGCCTTAACTTTAAAATGCCCCATTGGTGGTAATTTATGAGTTTTCTGTTAAAGGAAGAGATCCCCTTTAGTTATATAATGATCACAGTGTTATTGCAAACACATTCAGACAGTTTTGTTGTCAGGGGATAATAGTCAACACAAAGGCCTTGTCTTGTATAATATGCATGGTGCTCTAAAGGTGAAATTTTCACATGCTTCACTGTTTGCTATGTTTGCATTAAAAAAATATATAAAACACATTGCTTCTATTTAGTTTGGTCATGAAAAGAGGGTTCTAACAGGCCAAAATAGTATTCTATAAGGAAACATGGCTTGTAACAAAATTATAAATCTATATTTGTTACGTGTATGTGTCTGTTTAGTTTCCTGTTTGCTCTTTTTTGGTTCTGTTCATGTTCTCATTAGTTCATTTGTCTAATTATCATTCAGTTCACCTGTGTTCACTAATCATCTTATTTGCTCCTTAGTTTGTATGTCTTTATAAGCCTTTAGTTTCTAGAGTTTCAGTGTCCTGTCTTAATTGTAATATTGTTTGGTTACGTTGCTTCTCTGTGCCATTTATCATTGAACGCACCTTACTTGAATCCCCGCTTACTGTGTTCTTCAAAGAGAAGTAACATTACAATACTGTGTATTTCTAAGATGCATATTGTTTTATAGGGTTTACTCTAGACTTTTTTTTTCTCAGAACTGCGAGATGTAAACTGGGAATCTTGTCTTATAAACACAGAATTGAAAGATAAATCCGCCATCCTGAGAAGAAAATTCAGAATTGTGAGATACAAAGTTGCAGATACCTTTGCAATGCAATTACCTTTTTTATTTTCTCTTCTATTGAGTCTGTGAGATGTAAACTCAGAATTATGAGAAATGAAAGTGCGAATTGCAAGCTATAAACTTGGGAAAAAGTTTATGTCTAAAAACTTTGGTGTTTTTAACCCTTTTGGAATCCTGTAAAATTAGCCTAAAACACCTAAAAACTGCATACCCAAAGTAAATTGCATGCTTTTCTTGGACCATTTGGATGATATGCATGGTTTTGGTCTCTTTTGAAAGGTGACACTCTGGTTTGTTTCTCAACAGTCAGAATCACTGTAAGTACGGATATTTAGTAATAGCACTTTGATCACACTGAAGATTTTTTTTTAATATTTTTTGTAAATAGAAGCCTGCAGATGACTATAGCTGGGAGCTATGAGCTGGAAAATAAAATGGGATAACACAATGAAGCCTTATCAAGCCAAAATTTCACATTTGATAAACAATATATTAGAAAATGAGTGTTTTACTTACGTTAATCTAAGTTTATGTCTAGGCGCTTCCCAAAAAATGACACTTGGAGACTCCAAATGACCCTTTGTAACCAACATACAGCATCAAATGCTGTAATTCTTTAATGCTTTAATGCACAATCATAATTTTGGGCTCTAATGAAAGGTTACACTTAGAGCTATTCAATTTCTCATCCAGATTCACTGTCAATAATTGCCGACACATAGTAACTGAAGCATAAACACATCATTATAGTGTTCTATAATCATTCTATCACATCATTATAGTGTTCATCTCTCCTTCTGTGTTATTCCTATGTATGTCTGAACTATCATGCATGTCTGCACTATGTCTGTACTTTCTTCTGCACTGGAAGCTCTAAATGCCTTGTGTGTGTAACCATACTTGTAATAAAGCACTTCTGATTCTGATTATAGTGTTTTTGACTATTTTTTTCTGTCATCATGTCCCTTAGTATATGTCTTTTTTTCTGACTGGCTCCCAGACTTCATTCGATTCAATGTCAGACGATTGTCTGTGATATAAAAAAGTTAGAAGTTAGCAGGAATACATCAAAACACAAACCCGTATAAAACACACACACATGTTGGTTTTTATGGTTTACGGGGACTCTTTATAGGCGTAATGGTTTTTATACTGTACAAACTGTATGATCTATTGCCCTACACCTACACCTAAACTTAGCCCTCACAAGAGACTGTGTATTTCCCAAAAAAACTCACTCTGTATGATTTATAAGTGTTTTGAATTATGGGGACACTGAAAATGTCCTCATAAATAACCTTCTCCTTGTAATAACTATGTCATTATACACATTTGTGTCCTCATAAACCACATAACATGCGCGCCACGCACAAACAAACTCACACCGGAAGTTAGCAGAAAGATATCAAAACCTACACATGCATCAACATATACTGTAAAATATGAATAAGACACATAATTATATGTATAATATATATAAATATAATTATATAATGTAATAAAACACTTACTTTTTAAAGTAAAAGTCGCCTCCAAAAAAGTATCCTTCATCCAAAAACATCCACTCTGCTTCAATGGAGGACATTTTACATTTAAATTTAGTCATTTTGCAGACGCTTTTATCCAAAGCGACTTACAATTGGGGAATACATAAAGGGATTCATCTTGAAGAGGCAAACAGACAGAGGAAGTGCCCTAACACCAAGTCTTAGGCATTGTTCAAATAAATACAAGCTAGCAAGCGAAGGAGAGAAAGATGAAGATATAGAAACTTTTTTTTATTTTTTTATTTTTTATGATGAAGTCAAGTAGTGTTGAAAGAGATGAGTTTTCAGTTGTTGCTTGAAGATTGACAGGGATCCAGCATTCCGGATGGGGGTGGGAAGATCATTCCACCAGCCAGGAATGGTGAACGAGAATTTTCTGGAGAGTGATTTTGAGCCTCTCTGTGATGGTACCACGAGGCGTCGCTCACTAGCAGATCTTAGACTTCTGTAAGGGATGAAACATCACTCTCTTCGTCAAAAATGTCATGCTGAGCACATTGTTCAACAACTTTTTAGTGCAGAAAGTGAGTTTTTCTCGTTCTCATTCTCTTTATTCGCCATAATTAGACTATACTGATCGTTTACCTGTAAACTCTCCAGGTAAGAGCGCATGTTTATGCACTCGATGTGTGGGTGACTGTGATCTCTGTACACACACTTTAGAGCAAGCTAACTTGAGCCGACCCCCTAATGCATCAAATCCATCTGTTCAGAAGCTCATTGGCTATCAGATACGACAGTCATTTGCAGACTCTAATGCAACTGGATTGATATACTGTCCATCAAAATAGGGCGGCCCCATCTCCAATGCTGGACGCTTTTGGCTACCACTGAATGTAGACCTCTCTAAGATGCTCCTATTGGCTCAAATAAGGTGTCCATCAAAAGAACAGAATTTAGCGGCCATTTTGATATAAAAAAATCTTCAATGTTTACATGTGAACATGCTACATTATAGAAAACGCAGAAGAATTGATAGCTGCGTCGGCTAATTTGAAATGATACTTCTACATTCCGTGGATGTTTATCAACAAATGCATGTGTTATGGACTAATATTGCACTGAATTGGATAGCCTGGACCCTTTACATTGTAACAATGGCATTTATGTTGAAATGTTATGAATCAGTGGACTATCAGGAGGCTTCATAGGTGAGTTCCTTCAGTTTTGTTGTTGTTTATTTAGTTGTTGGTGGTCTGAAAAATACACTGATTGTACCTGTTGTGTTGATTGTATCTTGATTTGCATCGTTCGAATCATAAGAATCTCAGCTTACCAAGGATATATGACATGTTCAGTTTTTTGTTTTTTGAGTTTTTGTGTCTGACGACTTTACCCCCTAACACCACTAGGTGTCCCGCCGGTGTTCGTAACATTCGTAAAAATAATCATATTAATGTTGATGATTTATACATGTCTTAATAGTAAAAAGCCACGAGAGAGTGTGTTAAAGTGATTTTAAAGGGATAATTCATGAAAAGATGGAGATTCTGTTATTTACTCTCCAAACCTGACTATGACATTGTTTCTTCTGGGGAACACACCCACCCACACACACACCCACACAGACACACGCACACACACACACACTATATATACACACAATATATATGTTATAATTACATTTTGTGTGAACTGTTCCTTATGCAAACTATGACTTTTTCTGTAAAATAACAGAAAAATATTGCAACGGTTTAATGCTATACAGTGGTCATAACTAATGACCCCACAGAAGCTGAGCCATAACAACTGAGTTATTAGATTACATTCTCAAATGTTTGATATACAGGATAGAAAAACATACAGGTAACATACCAACAAACAGTAAAATAAACTATAATAAAGTAGAAGGTTCGCAAATCCAACCAGGGACGAGTTAATGAACAAAATAAATCATCTTGTCATTCATATGGTATTCATTTGCTAATTTTACCCCTTTTCCATGTATTTTGTAGTTTTCCGTCCAAAGTTCTGCCAACAGATCCCCCCCCCCCCCTCCCAATTCAAAAGTCTGAGAATTGCACGCAATATTGTGTGCTTACATATAGCATTTCATATGAATTGGTTAAAAGACAAGACAGATATTTTGAAGTGCAGTCCAAGAGAAAGTTATTTGATAGCAGAACATCATAACTTGCAATGATTACAGCATTTTTTTTTCAACTTCATAAAACCCCAATTACAGTAAAGCTTGGTTTTCTCTGGAGGACTTTCATTTAACTTTATTACGTATTTTGTCTAAATTAGGCTGTTTCTGACAGCAGCTAGTGCTGAAGTTATGCAGGTGTGTTAATGAGCTGTGTACTTTTGCAATGAACAAAGAAAAACACATGCTACTTGGCTTATGCATTATCATTTTTATTTCCTCTTTGACTCCTAATAAGCTAAAGTTATGTTGATTTCAATAAACTAAAATCATTTTGCATTTATTTTATCAGTGTATGTGCTTTTATGAGAGGACACTGGAGGTCAGTGGTGGAATCTGCCATCATACGACACCAGGGGTGTTGCCAACTCAGCTTTCATAATGTGTAATGTCTACATTTCAGTTATGCTTAAATATATATGATCCTTAAGTATATATGATTTCCACCAAATGTTGACCTGGTCAAGAACCACGGAAAAGCATGGCACATGAACTTGAAAGTTAAAAGTAGCTTGTAATTGAACAGTGAAGCCCAGCTGTTCATGGAGAAACTGGAGCCAAACCCAAAAACCCTAGAAAAATATATAAAATATCCATATATATGAGGAAAGCACTCTATCCTCTATAGTGGCAGCAGGCAACACTTTAAACCTTAACTGGAAGATAAAAGATGCCACAGGAACTGTAGTTTTCCTAAAGTAAAGCCTAATCTATATGCTGTGTGGAGCAGGTAGTTCATTAAGACTACAAAAAAATAAAACAATAACTATAGATAGAGATACCTTAGGTCCAATTTAATAGAATCTGCAACACCCCCCCCCCCCCCCCCCCCCCCCCTCACATGTAAAATGTTCCTCCTGATTTACAGATATCTTTAAAAAAATAACTAGAAATGTGTCCTAAGCAACCTAAGCAACCACACAGTGCTTTGGCTTTGTAAAAAGTACAATAATTTAAATATAAAAGATAAAACAAAAATGTATGTCCTAATTAACCAAAGTATTATTATTTGTATTTGTTTATAAAGTTTTTTATGGTGGAAATGAGCAAATATTAACATGAAAATTCATCAAACATTCTGTAATCATTTACTCCCTCATTTATTTATTGTTTTTACCTGTATAAGTAACTTTTTTTGTGGAACACAAAATAATATATTTTTAAAATATAAAAGTCAATGATATCCCATGTTGGTTAACACCGCACACAATAAAACCTAATTGGTCAAAATTCCCACTTCAAGTTACATCAGATTTTACATTACAATTATTTTCCATTTAAGTTCCATCATTATGTTTTTTTTTCATGTAGGAAATATATATAAAAAAAAAAAAATCATAAATCGAACTTACTATTTTTTTTCATTCTTATGATATATACTTTATTTTCAGCAGTCACCAATGTTGGAGACTGTTTCTACATGCACACTGTTTGTGCACTTAACCTGACTATCCTTTGAGCTAATGCTTGATTTATGTAATGAACAATATCAGCATAAAATATATCTTCAGCCACATAAATCAGCTTATTACTGGAAATGCATTTTCTAATTAGCACAACAGTTTATTAGAGAGATTTTCTTTTGTATTTGGCATTTGAAAACATGAGCGATATTTTGATTGGTTTGTCTGCCAACAGTTGAGCTCCTCTCCCTTCTCTTCCCCTCACTCTGGTCAATCTCATCAAATCCAAACACACTGAAGTGTTGCTTCTTGAAAAGGGTAAAGCAGAAATGATGTTTGACAGCTGTCACATGTCTGTGAGTGATCTGACATACTGGGGAAAGAGAAAACCTGATGACATGAATGACTGCAGTTAATTGAACTCTTACCGATGTGATGAAAGGTGTTCACAGCAAACATGTCATTAGCTTTTCATCAAACGTCAGAAGACAGTAAATAAAAATCATGTCAATAGGAGTCCCACAGACAATTTGGCTTTTCTGGACTGCTGTACATTGTTTCCCATTCTTGTTTCCATGCATTCACAATGAACAGCCAATAAAATTTCAATTTTGAAAAATAAGAAATTAAATAAAAGCGTGTAAAAGCACAATAACAGTAGTCCACAAGACTATATTCCAAGTCATGCTATAGCTTTGTGTTAAGTACAGACAGAAACTGAGTATTTTAAATAATCTTAATATCTAGTTCACAAAATAATTCTAAATCCTTCATTCACAAATTGGACTAATCCCTTTTTCCGGTTTATTAAAAATTATTAGTGAATAACAGCTTTAAATTTGTACAGAAATATAATTTGGACCCTTTCTACAACATGGCAGAAATACAATTAAATATTTTCTCAATTTTTAAACAAACAGTTGTTAAAGGGACAGTTCACCCAAAAATGAAAACATTAATTACTCAGCCTCATGTTGTTCCAAACCCATAAGACCTTCGTTCATCTTTGGAACACAAATTAATATATTTTTTATGAAACCTGAGAGCTTTCTGGACCTGCATAGACAGGAATGCAACTGACACGTTCAAGGCCCAAAAAGGTACCAAGGACATCATTAAAATAGTCCATGTGACATCAGTGGTTCAACCATAACTTTATAAAGCTACGATAATATTTTGTGCTCAAAG
Source organism: Oxygymnocypris stewartii (assembly GCA_003573665.1). Taxonomy (NCBI): domain Eukaryota; kingdom Metazoa; phylum Chordata; class Actinopteri; order Cypriniformes; family Cyprinidae; genus Oxygymnocypris; species Oxygymnocypris stewartii. Next base: position 148,484 of record QVTF01003362.1, read on the forward strand.
AAAACAAAATAACTTTATTCAACAGTTTCTTCCATGTCAGTCTTCTACGCGCATTAATTAAGTTTTTTTCTTTTTTCTTTTAAATAAGAGTTTCCACTCCTATTTTGTGATCTATGTCTGAAGTGCAACATTTACTACACCTGGTCATCAGTTTGTTCAGGTCAAGCTTATATATCTGCCCACAGAAAGACCTCATGTCCTTCTTGTAGTGTTGCCTCCTTTATTTTACACTTTCTTTTCAGTCCTCATTCTGAAACACTGTCATATTTGCTAAGAACGTGTTCTGGAGGGAGTGTAACTGATACAGAAAGGGCAGTTAATGATGCACATAAGACATTGGGCCGAGACATAGACCTTGGGAAGACTTCTAGAAGTCTCTGGTATTGGTATTGAAGGTCTGATTAATGATGTATTAAAGGTTGCAATCTAATTACATGAAATTATTTACTGCTTACAACAAGACTTTCAAGCATAATATAATTGGTAGGACAATGCATAATGAGCAGAGTGAAATAAAGGCTTTTAAAGACTTCAGTCCATGCCAAAAATGCCAATTGAATCAAAGTAAGATGCTTTTTTTACACAGATGACAATTTGGAGATTTCAAGATACGTTTTATTTATCATTTCAGTTTACTAAATCACCTCTCAATGTCTTGTTTGTCATAAAGGCATTTCAACGTATTGATGTCAAACCTAATTTCCTGTGTTCTGTGTAAAAACGTACCATGACATTTTGCCTTAATGACTGAAACTTTTAGCTGATGTTTGGTCTGACTTGGTGAAACTACATTTACACCAACAACATTGAGGTGTTGACCTTATTGACCTGTTCGTTTATTATTATTTTTTTAATTTGCCCCAGGCTTTATATTTTGATTAATTGTTAATGTGGTTGAGTGTCTGTTTATATCAGCAAGCATTAATACATTGCAAGGTCACAAAGACATGTATGCGTATCATAAATTTGCTGGTCACAGAGCTTATTTTTCTTGAGGGAACCAGGTTGATGCAAACTTTTGAGTTGGCCAAAAATAAAAATAAAATACACAATAAAAAACAAAATAAGTCCTCATTAAGCTGAGATACATAATTTGACTGAAAAACATACATACTACTTTGACTTTAAAATTGGTATTTTAAATCTACATTTTTTATCTGAATATTTGGAATTTGAGAATATTTATTGAACTGATGAGATGACACGGCAATGAATGGGGACAGTAGAGGGTCCAACGTCCTATAATTGAAGTACAGCTAATGTCAACCTGTCCTCTTTTATCGTACCACCCCTGTGGGATATGTCACCATGTACCAGTTTTCCAGGAAGCACTGTTCTCTTTTGCCATTCTTGGAAGCCAAATGTGGGAAGTGTGAGAGGCTGACACCACCTGCAGTCTCTCATTCACCATGTTCTCTCCCCAGCATACAGGGTGTTTGACAATGAATTACTTGCTCTGAATTAGAATGCTCTACTGGAGTTGACGCATCTCAGACATCTGAACCAACATAATTTTCAGTCTGTGAAAATGGAGTAACAATGTGTAAACTGTTGAATTAGAGTAGTCTATTGACAATACATGAAAAAGGTGCTGAAATTGATATGTATGGTAGAGCAGTTTCAATAATATTTTACCTGATCCTTCATGTATACCGTGTTTTTTTTCTTTAGTATTCTTTTTCATTAAAAGCTACAAGTCACATCTTACTATGCCAGGCCACTCTAAAAGCACTTACTAGGAGTGTTACAACATCATTTTTAATGCACAAGATCCATCTCAATCATGACTCAAGAGGCTCATGATATCTTCTTGGTTTCTTGATCTCTAAGCTCTTGTTCAATCTCTTAAATGTCAGCGGGTTGAAAATAAAGCACCTTTAGAAGACTTTTAAAATCACCTTGTAAAAACTTGTTTCAGCTGTCCCCTCTCCTCTCAGATGTTGTGGAATGGCTACTTTATGAAGCACAATCTCTATGACCTTCATTTGACTGGGTTTAAAGAGAGAGAGAGAGAGAGAGAAACAACTCCCTCTGAGGAAAAAAAAAGTCATACAAAAGATCTCCAAAAAGTGAGAAATGTGACAAATGCTGAAACTTCTACTATTTTTTGGCACAGAGGCCCTTTGCTGAAGTGTGCCATTTCTGTACCACAAATGGAATTCCCAATGGAATTCCACAAATAACTTTTTCAAACGGGTTACCTTAATATTCCTGTCTTCCATTGGTTGGTCAAACAGATTTCACTATTACACACTAACCCAAAAAATACACACTTTATTGTTAAACAGCAAAAATAATCAGGGGACAGGCTTGTTCTTTTTAGCCATTCAGAAAACTTGGTTCCTTACCTGTCAATCACTGTGCTTGTTTAAGTTTGTTGACATGGAATTGGTTAACATGCTGTCGCGGGATGAATGAGAACACAGACTCGTATAGGCTGGAAAGTTTCCCAGAGGGTGATTTATTTACCCACACTGCTCACACGTGCTTAGGTGAATGGTGCTCGGTGCAATGATCCACATGGTGTCCGTGGGGTGACGTGTGGTGGTGAATATCACTCTCCTGGGGTGCAGTCAGACTCTGTGCGAAAGAAAGATAAACAGGCATTAGTTTCACCAGCAGCTCGGTGGCCGACCTCTTTGTGTGCCTCTTCTCCTGGCTTTTATAGCCGGTGAGTAAGAGCTCCAGGTGAGCCACTCATCCCGCACAGATGCTGCTGTTGTGTGATCAGTGTGGAAGAGGCGTTTCCAGGGCGACGCTGATCTGGAACCGGGATACGCACCACAATGTCTTAAGAGGGAGCAAAATATTACACGTTACAAGTGTAGAAGAAACGGCTCTGCTAATATCATTTTATATTTAATTTTTTTGTTATTGTCGTTTAAACATTAACGAAGAAAAGCTTCACATTCCTGCACATTTCAGTTAAATTAAAACTTAAATTGTGACACAGCCTTGCATGATCACTAAATCCCAAAAGACTGTGATTTTAACCAATTTGTACATAAAATATATCAGTTCAAGCACAAAGCTTTCTTTTAATTCACAGATCACAGTGGTAGTCAGTATTCTTCTTCAGTCTTCATAGTAATGGTTAATTGAAAATAAAATGTGCCCTTTGATCCATCTTTTGAAATCTGAATATGGCTGACAATGCAATAAAAAAGTCAAATCACAGCCCTACAATACAGCGGATATAGACCTAAGAATAGCTATTTAAAATGGGGTGGGTGGTTCCTTTTCTAAAAAGCTTGATTTTTTTTTTCTCATAATTATGAGTAGCATTTCCATGTGCTCCGTCTATAATGTAAAATGTGCTTGTTAGCCTGTAGGTTTTTGTGTGTGTGCCCATAGCTGTGAATGTGTATCCTAACACCTTGTCATAATGCTGGTTATAGGTGATTATGACACTGGTAAAGATGTAAATGCGGTTGGTTAACGAGTGTAATTTTCCAGTTTAAACCCAAGCCAGGAAAGACACCTTATGAATGGTACTTCAGATGCCATTTAAAAGGCCTCACATTTGTTTCTAATTCCCTCCAAAACCTTGAAAAAGTGAAAAAAACAGAACAAAACATGTTTCACAGTCCATCTTATTAAAGTTAGCAGTTTCTTAGATGGGTATCATTGTTAAGTGCATGGTGACTGCTGTGCAGGGCTCAAATGAGCCACATTGTATCACTTCAGTTCAGCTTTATTGATCTGGCATGTTTAACAATAGAAATAAAAGAAAGCAGTTTTACAGGTTGTCAGGCATTAAACTCCCAGTATGTGAGCACATGGAAACTGTTGCAACCCCCCAAAAAACTGTTAAAAATGAAAAAATGTGTTTAAAGGTTTTATCCTCATGAAAAAAAGGTTTATTCTTAAAGAAATGGTTATACAATTCAGAAAATATGTTGAAAATATGAACATGTGGAAATAAAATCATGTGCCCTCACATGAGATAAAAGACTACAGATTGCTTGTCATTCTCCTTTTCAGTATGAATGGCTCATTGAGTCACTGATTCACCTGTCTTGTTTAAAGGGTTTTTTCAGTACTTTAACCAACCAAGGTGGCCATTTTAAATGTGATTTATGAACAAAACTAAGCTGAATTGAATTAAAATAAAGCAATCAACACTCGGAAAAGACAGTAAATGGGGTGGGGGAATGTAATTAAAAAGTGACAATTTTTCTTTTTTTTACCTTTTTAACTTTCTTAGTCATGCCAGGGAATATTGAACAAATATTGGGTCAGGTAAAGGTCATTGTCTCAGTCAGTTCAATTCATTTTCTCTTTCATTTAGTTCAGAAAGATAATTTGAGAATTTGGGTGCAAAACACAGCAGTAAGCTTTAGATGTGGAGCATTTTGTTTTCCACCGTATTATGTGAAAACTGCTTTCTAAATCACCTGTAACATTCAATATTTTGCATTGCCTTCAACTTTCAGAATGAGAAAACATATTACCATTAATTCATCTTGATGACCACATGTTCCTGAAGCTTAAAGATAATTCTGTCATAATTTACTCACCGTCAAGATGTTCCATACATTTCCAGTTCCTTTCTTCTGTTAAACGCAAAATAAACTATTTTGAAGAAGAAGAAACGGAATGGCTACCGTCAACTGTTAAGGTACCAACATTCTTCAAAATATCTTCTTTTGTGTTCAACAGAAGAAAGAAATTCATACAGGTTTGGAACAACCTGAGGGTGAATAAATGATAATTTAAATTATTGGGGGAACTATCCCTTTAAATAACTCATACTTACACAAATGTTTAAAGTATATTTAGGAATGAGTTAGTGCTTTGTTCAAACCTCTCTAATATGAGAAATGGTAATAGGGATGTTTGCAAGAACCAATAAAACCAACTTTGTTGTGATGGGAATAAGTGCTCAGCTCAGATTTAGTAATGTTAAGTGCTGTCCTTATGTGGCCAACCTGCTACTTTAAAATCCTCTGGATCCCCTGCTGTTCATTTGAGCGTGCACTGAACCTAATCATATGCACTTCTCATTTATTAAACTGACTCTTAAATGTCTTCAGCCTCCATAAACCTGAATATTTGCTCTCATAGGGCCAATCTGCTAGTGTGGGAAGCTAAAATTTAAATATGATTGTTTGCTACTATTTTAGCATTTCTCTGTATGCAGGACAAAATTTTTCACTAGAGAAAATCTAAATCTAATCTTTCTTTCTCTTGCCTATTAAGATCATGGCAAAATAGTTTATATGTGTCCTACAGAGCTGTTTTTTTCTCTTTCATAATTAATCTCTCTCTCTTGTAAATGTCCTGACATGAAACCATATCTTAACTAAGGTTATTCTCATTAACTAAAATTGTAAGCTAGTGAAAAATAAAATTGTGTTAATGAAATAAGTTTGTAAAATTACAAACCGAATTCCGTTTTTTTTACATTTGAATAAAATTAAAACTAAAATACTTTTAAATAACATGAGTCAATATTGTATTCACAATAGAACATAGAGAACATAATGAATGTTTAAACAGAGACATTATTACAGTTATATCCACTAAATGAGCTCATTTCAAATTTGATGCCTGCTACAGGTCTCAAAAAATTTGGCACTCGGGCAAAAAAGGGCAGAAAAAGTAAGACATTTGTAAAACATTCAGCACGGAGAACATCTAGCAACTAATTAAGTTAATTGACATCATGTCTGTAACACGATTAGCTATAAAAGGGATGTCTTAGAGAGTCTCTCAGAAGTAAAGATGGGCAGAGGCTCTCCAATCTGTGAAAGAGTGTGTAAAAATATTGTGGAATAATTAAAAAACAACGTCCCTTGACGTCAAATTACAAAGGCTTTGCAAATCTCATCATCTACAGTGCATAACATTATCAAAAGATTAAGAGAAACTGGAGAAATCTCTGTGCATAAGGGACAAGGCCGAAGACCTTTGTTGGATGTCCATGGTCTTCGGGCCCTTAGATGACACTGCATCAATCATCGGCATGATTCCCTCATTGACATTACTGAATGGGCCCAGGAATACTTCCAGAAACCACTGTCTGTAAACACAATCCACCATGCCATCTACAAATGCCAACTAAAGCTCTGTCATGCAATAAGGAAGCCATATGTGAACATGGTCCAGAAACGCCACCGTGTCCTGTTAGCCAGGGCAAATTTAAAATGGGCTGTTTCAAAGTGGAAAAGTTTTCTATGGTCAGACGAGTCCAAATTTGATATTCTTGTTGGAAATCACAGACGCCGTGTTTTCTCTAAAGAGGAGGGAAACCTTCCAGCGTGTTATTAGCATTCAGTTCAAAAGCCAGCATCTCTGATGCCTAAGTGCATACGGTATGGGCAGCTTGCATGTTTTGGATGGCACTATGAATGCTGAAAGGTATATGAAGGTTTTAAAGCAACATGTGCTCCCTTCCAGACCACATCTATTTCAGGGAAGGCCTTTTGTATTTTAGCAGGACAATGCAAAACCACATACTGCAGCTATTACAATAGCATGGCTTCATAGTAGAAGAGTCCGGGTGCTGAATTGGCCTGCCTGCAGTCCAGATCTTTCACCTATAGAGAACATTTGGCGCATCATTAAACAAAAAATACGTTAAAGACGACCACAAAATCTTAAGCAGCTGGAAACGTCTAGGTTACGTACGTAACCCCTGTTCCCTGATGGAGGGAACGGAGACGTTATGTCGTGATGACAGGAGGTGAACCCTGGTGGTGAACCCTGGTTCCCGGATGGTGAACCCTGGTGGAATCCTCCAAGCACCCCCGGCAGTCAGACTGGGCGGAGCAGTCTGACGCCAGGCCCAGTACTGGTGTTAGCTCGCCCAGGTCTCCGGTCAGCCCCTGTACTGGGCTAGGTGTCCATATGGCCTGATTCCCCTTCGGGTAATCCCATATGTGTATTCTTCCACGGTAAGATTTCCCTCACGGTAAACCCGTGTCTTCCCTGTGACAGAGCTTCTGTCAGGTCCCTACTCCTAGGTAGGATCTGCCCCAGAGTCCAGTCGTATGTAGTACTGCCCCAAGCCTGGGCCAGTCCATATCAGTGTCTCCATGTTACCTCCCTTCGGGCAGGATGTGGCCTCCGTAGCGCCCTTCTCTGGAAGGCTTGCTTCCCTGCCGTTACGACAAGCTGTAACAACAAATAGGACAGACCTGAAGCTGTCTTTCACTGAAGTTCGAAATCCCTTCCGGGTGGGGAACCCTTTCCGTGGGGAAAGGAACAGCGGCTTGGCTATCTCCAGCAGCGATGTACTTAGTGGTCCCGGTGGGCACCAAGGTTAACGAATTTGCGCTGGGGCGGTAGGAAGGTTACAACCTCTTGCATGGCATTTGTCTGTCACGCACTCGCTTGTCAACATCTGCATGCCACAAGATTGTGACGGGGTTCAGCTTGTGGTGCTTTCCATAGGACCCCTATGTCGTCACGACATAACTCGTAGTACAGATAGGGAAAGTCTAGGTTACGTATGTAACCCCCCTTCCCTGATGGAGGGAACGGAGATGTTATGTCCCCATGCCACAATCTTGAACCATCGCTGGTTGCCAGGGACTCGTCTCGGCTCCTCATCGTAAAACCTAATCAGTGGACGCACCTGTCACCCTTTTATACCCATATGCACAGGGAGTGGCTCAGGTATGCAAGATCCACTAGCCAATTTCATTGGCGTTTTCTCTTAAGTCAGAGATGATCGGGGCTTCCAAGTAAATCCCCTATGTCGTCACAACATATCTCGTAATGACCGACAGATAGGGAACCTATATCACGCAAGAATGGGACCAAAATTCCAACACCAAAACTCCAGAAACTAATAACCTCGATGCCCTGACGTCTTCAAACTGTTTTTAAAAGAAGAGGAGATGCTACACCATGGTAAACATGTCCCTGTCCCAACCCTTTTGAGACCTGTAGCAGGCATTCAAATTTGACATGAGCTCCATTTGTGCATACAATTGAAAATGTCTCAGTTTAAACATTTGTCATGTTAGCTATGTTCTATTGTGAATAAAACATTGACTTGTGATTTTAAATTCTTTTAGTTTTCATTTTATTTAAATGTAAAAAACGTCCCAACATCTCTGGAATTTGAGTTGTAAAACAAACTAAACTGTAATCATAAATGTGGCATAGAATATAAAAACAGTGTAAGTATATATATTTAGAGAAAAGTATGGTGGCCGAGAGAGCTCAACGTGCTGCAACTTCAGAAAACACCTTCAAATAGAAAAAGCACCAGCAAATCATGATACCATCTTCATCAATATGACAGCAGGTGCTGCAAATGCTCACAACACATAAATAAACGCACTGCAAATGCTCACATCACAACCAAATAAAGAATTTCATTTGCAGCGCGTTTCTCTGTTTGGTTGTGTTGTGAGCATTTTCAGTGCATTTATTTAATTGGTTGTGTTGTGAGCATTTGCAGCACGTGTTGTCAAATTAAAGTTGTTTTCTTAATTTGCAGGTGTTTTTTTGCTATTTGCAGTGCGTTTCTTTATTTGGTTGTAACTCACAATTAAACTCGACAGAGTAAGCTTCCTAATAATTTGGGGCCCAATTAAATAAATTTTATTTTCCCCTAAATACAAATTTATCATAAAAAAATGTTGTCTAAGGAAATTAATTAAACTTAAATCATAAAATAAATACATCTTTTAAAATGTAATTAAATTTAAATATAGCAAAACCTTTACAAAATAAGATTCCAAACTAAAACATTGATGAAAAAATTTCTTAATTTTAAGATATTGCTCAACATTGTTATTATTATAACCTTTGATAAAGACATTTATGCAACATTTCTGTCATAATTTCTTTAAATGTTTTATTTTCTTTAATGTAAACCAAAATTTCATTTTGGCAGTTTGTCAGTTATTACTTAATAGCATCATTGCTGTTGTCATGTTTATTTCCACTATATGCGTTTAATCCACATTTGAATAAATAGATAACATGTAATATTAACATACATATTTATTTTTTATTACTACTTCTAAACAATTTGTTATTAAATTGTTAAAAATGTTCTGTTGTTTTGACTCCTGTTCAGCTAATTGTGCGTACCTGTCTTAAACTGACTGCACAGTGTACAGTTATTATCCTGATTTTGCCCTGCAATATCTTTCCTCATAGGCTAACACTGGACGTATTGGGCTACTTAGTGTGACATGCTCACTGGTATCTATTTAAATGCCTTTTTGTTGAATATTAACCTTTGACAAATTCTGACACTGTCTTGAAATCCCTGCTGTATGAGCTCTCCTACCGCGGCCTTCTAATGAAGAACCAAAAGTAGCACGACAAGTGAGTTTGAGACAGAAAAAAATTGCACTATACAATCATGATGGATACACCCTGTAGGGTTTAGCCTTGACAAACTTTCAGCGCCGCCATAACCAATATCTGTACTTTTGTTTGCCACTACTCGCTTCTTATCCTATGGTACACGTAAACCAAATGTCATGCTGAGTGTGGTCCTTTCACTGACAGCCTTGAACGGCCAGCACATCCAAGCACAGGATGATGTGAGCCTCCTGTGTTTATATGCTGCATGTTTGTGTGGGTTACTCTTTCCTTTCAGGATCATACAATTTTTTATTCGCTTTTGAACAATTTTCACAAGCAATTGGTACATTTTCAAAACTCTTAGTACTAACATCACAACAGATCATCAAAAGTGCACTTTTTTCAAACATTTCAGCATATTTTCAATTTTCTTGTACAATGCACACAATCACAAAGTCTAATTTTCACTACACAAAATAATTGTTTCATCTATATCAATGTTTTATTCACAGTAACTGCTTTTCATAATGCTCTTACTATCAAACTTTGAATTTGCATGTCTTCTCATTCAGTTTCATACATTTGTCTATTATTTAATCTAACTCATCTTAGTGGTTAATCAGTGAATCATTAGTTGCAGCTATAGATATCTATATATAGATTCAATAGATAAAGTTTCTAAAAAACTTGTTTGCAATTTAGGGGCAGGCTGGTTTAGGTAAAACCCTAGTTATGGGAACAAAATTTTCCTCAAAGATGATGATATCTGAAATCCTTTACTGTCTCAATCCTCAACTACCTTTACCTTGGCATAGTTAAATAATGATACTGGAAATTACAAACAGTGAGCCTCAGACACTATAGTTTCCTCCTTCTTATGTAAATCTCGTGATTGAAAAAGACCTCTGAAATACAGGCGAATAAGAACAAAACACAGACTGTGATCCAACAGTCAGGATCACTACGCCCCATCATTCCATAAACCCGCCCTTGTTCTAGGCAAGCACCAGCTGAACCATCAGAAGTTCTGGAGGTGTTGTAAATAAACAAGCTCGGACAACAGCGAAAATGGCAGATCATGGAAATAAATGTAATGTTCCAGGCTGTGCAGGGGATGTGAAGTGCAGGGATGGGTTGATGTCTTTATTCAGAAAGGCACGGAAAGCAAATAACGCATTTTAATAAAATAATGCGAGCCACTAAAAGGACATGGTTAGCTCCTTCTTAGCTGTAGCCTGTTACAGTACATATGATTTCACTTACCACATAAACAGAATAAGGAGAGATGAGGATGATGGCGAATGATTCACAGATCCTGAGCATCACTGACAAGCGTCTGATCTTGTGAAATGCGTGTTAAGTACTGTTGCTCCATAATATTAACATAATTTGTGCATCGCGTCTCTTGAAAGTGAAACTATAACGCGATCGACTGATCATTCAAAAGCAGTTTAGATGCCTCGCGTATTAATAACTGCTACCTGATGCCCGCATGTAAATACCGGTACCAAAAAAATCACCTGTGTCCTGTCTAAATGACTACCGTCCCATAGCACTGACTCCAATCATAATGAAGTGCTTTGAGAGGCTAGTCATGCACAACATCAAAACCAGCCTCCCCAACACACTCGATCCGCTCCAGTTTGCATACCGCCCAAACCGCTCTACGGATGATGCAATTTCCTCCACCCTCCACCTGGCTCTTACCCACCTAGAAAATAAAGACTCATATGTTAGAATGCTGTTCATCGACTTCAGCTCAGCATTCAACACAATAATCCCACAACAGCTCATCAATAAATTAAGCCTGCTGGGCCTCAACAATTCCCTCTGCAATTGGATCCTGGACTTTTTAACCGGAAGACCTCAGTCAGTTCGGGTCGGCCACAACACCTCAAGCACTACCACACTGAGCACAGGTGCCCCACAGGGCTGTGTGCTCAGCCCGCTGCTGTTCACGCTGCTGACCCACGACTGCACTGCCAAGTTCAGCTCCAACCACATCATCAAGTTTGCCGATGACACATCAGTGGTAGGTCTCATCAGCAACAAAAATGAAACGCACTACAGAGAGGAAGTGGCACAGCTGGCTGAATGGTGTGGCGCTAACAACCTGTCCCTCAATGTGGAGAAGACAAAGGAGGTTGTAATGGACTTCAGGAGAAACCGTGTTGACCACCCCCCACTGACCATCGACAGCTCGACTGTGGAGAGAGTCAGCAGGAACGCCCTCAGCGTGACTCGTGTCTGAAGATACATATGTAAAAACACCACCTGTTGGCCGGCGACAGCCCATGACGTCACTACCGGCGCGACCACAATATAAGGGCCGCCGGTAGAATACATCATCCGCTTCTTCGTCTGAAGCTTGCGTCCGAAGCATGGCCCAAAGCCTAGGGGACGCAGTGTCTCGTTCCCAATTCGGGGAACCATGGTTGCATACGTAACCTGAGACGTTCCCCTCCATGGGAACTCGAACTGCGTCCCCTAGGGGTCGCTACGGGGAACGTTATACCCACTTCACCATGCTGAGGGGAGTGCAAGCCAATTTCGCGCAAAAGGCGAGCACTAAGCCAACTCTACCCGGCTAAGGGAGTTGTCCCTGGGACGGTTGATGGCTGTCAGTGATATTATCCCCTTCGGCCAAAGGCCCGAGCTGCATACCGTAGTACTTACCTGCTAGGTGCCGGGATTACTGGACCCAGGGTAGAGCTCAAAGTCTTGGAATCAGAGATAAATTCCTTTAAGGGGATATGGCCAAACACCTGGTCACTAGGTCCTGGCCGATCACTCAGGGGCTACCACTTGCTCTGCACAAGCTTACTGAGGGAACTGTCTCAACAGACCTCTTGGTAGTGTACACCCCTTTTTTTTTTTGGACCCAAAATATTGGGGCAGAAGGAGTGGGGCCCAAGGTATAAACCGGGGCTTAACCAGCTCAAAAATCCCTTAAAGGGTTTTAGAAAGAACGCAGAACTTTCGATGTTTAGACCTACCACTGAGTGGATTTTAGAAAGTGCCCAAAGTCTTGCGTGTGCACTTACCATAACAGGATTTTAGAGAATGTTCTATGCCCTGGAGCGGATAACTACTCATTCCTCGGAGTGAGAGGGAACTCAGCCGCTCAGAAGGGAGCGGCAAGCTCATAGGTGATCCTCTGGCTGAGGGGAGCAGTGCTGGCTCTACCGACGGCGAGCTCTGGGGAGCGGAGAACTCATCCTTCAGAATAAGAGGGAACTCAGATGCCCCAAAGTGAGCGGCATGCTCATAGGTGACCCTCTATGGTGAGGGGAGCAATGCTAGCTCGACCAATAAAGAGAGCAACCTATCACAGAGCTCTGGGGAGTGGAGAACTCATTCCTCAGAATGAGAGGGAACTCAGACGCTCAGAAGGGAGCGGCATGCTCATAGGTGGCCCTCTAGGTGAGGGGAGCAACGCTAGCTCTACCAACAGTGAGCTCTGGGGAGCGGAGAACTCATCCTTCAGAATAAGAGGGAATTCAGACGCCCCAGAGGGAGTGGCATGCTCATAGGTGACCCTCTATGGTGAGGGGAGCAGTGCTTGCTCTACCAATGAGGAGCTCTGGAGAGCGGGGAACTCATTCCTCCGAGTGGGGAAACTCAGATGCCCGGAAGGGAGCGGCATGCTCATAGGTGACCCTCTATGGTGAGGGGAGCGAAGCTAGCTCGACCATACCAGGAGAGCGACCTACACAGAGCTCTGGGGAGCGGATAACTAATCCCTCAGAAGGAGAGGAACTCAGACACTCAGCAGGGAGCGGCATGCTCATAGATGACCCTCTAGTGAGGGGAGCAATGCTAGCTCTACCTATAACGAGCTCTGGAGAGCGGAGAACTCATTCCTCAGAATGAGGGGACATTCAGACGCTCCGAAGGGAGCGGCATACTCAAAGGTAACTCACCTTGTTTTTTTTTTGGGTTTTTTTGTCCTGGCTTAGCAGAAAATTTCCACCTAACCTCGGTCAGGTGGAGTTTACGGTGGTTACAGGGGAATTAGAGAGGAATGAGAGGGCTTGCCTCTCTATGACCTGCGCCTCTCTCTCACCCTAGCCACGGGAGGGGGAGGGGCATGAGTCGCAAGACTAGCCTTCTGAGCCCATCTCTGACCCTCAGACCGAGATGGGCTAGGACCCCTGGTTGTTCGGGCTCAGACCTGGACTTTATAGAACCTCATCCAGGTCTTTCAGCAGATCAGTCTGGTACGCCTTAGTGTGCAACGAAGCGACGGTCTGACCTGCTGCTGCATATGCCCTGCCATTTAAGCGAGATTCAGGGGCTTAGATGGCCAGGAGGGAGCCTTGAGAGAGGATGTCTCTCCACAGAGAGATAAGCTGGTTATCATCTCTTGCACAAGGGGCATCCCCTCATAGCCATTTTCACACATCCCCTCAGTGTCAGCATAACTAGTATGCTGAAACCTATGAATACGAGAAGAAATAGCTTTTTCCACTCCTTCTCAACCTCCACATCAAGATTTTATGAAGAAAAGAAGGCTCACTCGAGCTGGGGGTTTATGGCCAGAAATATTTATTTTTATGATCCATAACCTCCAAAAACTCATTCATATGCAGTGCAGGAGGATTGAGAGGGTTCAGTCTCAACTTCCTAGCCCTCAAACATCTCCTGCTCTTCCTGGGCATAACCCAGCAGAGCACTAGCCGCTGAATCGAATGATGTCAGAAAGATCGCATCGTCACAATCCAGCAGCTCACTCTCGTTCTCGGCCGACGTGCGTGAAAAGGGGCGGTCCCTCTCTAACTCATCGGCCACATCCAACTGCTAATTTCATTCGCCTCCGTGCCTTGGCAGCGGTGGGTCCCGAATCGCAGGAAGCAGACGGCTGCCCCTCTTTCCATGAAAAGAGGGACAGGACGAGAGCGGAGCTTTTTCATAGAAAAAGCTCACAGTGCACGCAGATTTCCCCTCAAGGACATCGCGTGCGTGCTCCTTGCCCAAACAAAAGACGCAAAGATTGTGTGTGTCATCAGGTGTCAAATAACGAGGACGCAGATCCACACACAATCTTAAGTGCTCGCCATGATAGAGAGAAAACTGTACTCTTACCAGAATGCACGCTTCAAACAAAACAGTCAGTGAAGACGAAGAAGAGGATGATGTATTCTCCCTGCGGCCCTTATATTGTGGTCGCGCCGGTAGTGACGTCATGGGCTGTCGGCGGCCAACAGGTGGTGTTTTTACATATGTATCTTCAGACACGAGTCACGCTGAGGGCGTTCCCCGTAGCGACCCCGTAGCGACCCCTAGGGGACGCAGTTCGAGTTCCCATGGGGGGGAACACTAATTTCTCTCAAAATGCAGGAAAACCGATTAAAGATTATCAATAAATGACTGTTTGTGTGGCTCTGGAGATTCGTTACCGAATTAATTTAGCAAAAGAGATAAAGACATAAAGAAGCCATGAAATGTCCAATCGCAATAGATAAAAAATTATGAAATGTGCCTGTACTAACATTACAGCATATACATTATAGCATGACAATTTTTTATCGTGGATGATAAAAATATCTCCACGATCTGCTTTTGAAGAAATATCGTAGTATCGTGCGCACATATTTTCAAATCCAATCAAATCAAATCAATTTTATTGTCACATCACCACAGCACAAGTGCCTTGGTGAGTGAAATTATTATGAGCGTGCTCCAGACAGTGCAAAAAACTAAACAAAAAAACAACAATTTACATATGGACAGTACATATTTACAGACTGTACAGAAGACAATGTGCAAAATACACATACATATACTCAGTACACATAGTGTACTATAAAGACATACTTAATTATCAACTGCACATTATACACCGTATGGGCACATCTACATTATGTACACTATCTATACATTATGTAGTCTATACATAGTAATAATGTGAAGGTGCAACAGATTATAAATTAACAGCAGATTGGTTGAACAGCAGATAGTTGTGCAAAGGTGCAACAGATTATGCATATGCAATGTCGTGGATGTGCATTGTATGGTGTCCAGTGATAGCAGATGTGTTAGTGCAGTGTGTGCGTGTAGTCCAGTTGAACTGTGTTAAAGTGCAGTGCATGGCATGTTGTGTGAGTGGGAGTGTGTTGTAGGGTGAGTTATTTCTGACTGTTCATTAGCCTGATAGCCTGAGGGAAAAAGCTGTCCCTCAGTCGACTAGTGCGGGATCGGATGCTACGGAAACGTCGCCCTGAGGGCAACAGAAAGAGCAGTCTGTGGGACGGGTGGCTGGAGTCTTTGATAATCCTCCGGGCTTTCCTTGTACACCGCCTGGTGTAGATGTCCTGGAGGGAGGGAAGCTCACCTCCAACAATGTGGCGGGCAGTTCGCACGATCCTTTGCAGAGCCCTGCGGTTGCCAGCGGTGCTGTTTCCATACCAGGCGGTGATGCAGCCGGTCAGGATGCTCTCCACAGTGCAGGTGTAGAAGGACCTGAGGATTCTGGGGCTCGTTCCAAACTTCCTCAGCCGTCTCAGGAAGAAGAGACGCTGATGTGCCTTCTTCAGCACTGCATCTGTTTGAGCAGACCATGTGAGATCCTCGGTGATGTGAACGCCGAGGAACTTAAAGCTGCTCACCCACTCCACAGGTGTCTTGTCGATGGTGATGGGTGTGTGTTCTCTGCTCTGTCTCCTGTAATCCACCACCAGCTCCTTGGTCTTGTCGATGTTGAGTGAGAGGTGATTCCCCTGACACCATTTAGTCAGGGTACTCACCTCCTCTCTGTAGGCCGTCTCATCGTTGTCGGTGATCAGGCCTATAACCGTTGTGTCATCGGCAAAATTGACGATGACATTGGAGCTGTGTGTAGCTGTACAGTCGTGTGTGTACAGGGAGTACAGGAGTGGGCTGAGGACGCAACCTTGCGGTGCACCAGTGTTGAGGATCAGGGGAGATGATGTGTTGTTGCCCATTCTGACCACCTGACTTCTGCCTGTCAGGAAGTCCAGGATCCAGCTGCACAGAGATCTGTTCAGTCCTAGAGTCTGGAGCTTCGCAACCAGTGTGGCAGGCACTATGGTGTTAAATGCCGAGCTATAATCCACGAACAGCATCCTCACATAGGTGTTCTTATTTTCCAGGTGGGAGAGAGCAGTGTGCAGGGTGAAGGCAATAGCATCGTCTGTGGAACGGTTACTGCGGTATGCAAATTGTAGTGGGTCCAGTGAAGCAGGCAGCACAGAGCAGATGTAGTCTCTGACAAGCTTCTCAAAACACTTCAGTTTTTTCAAGCATGTGATTTTATTTTTCTTTGGTATGGGCACAATGGTGGATTTTTTGAAGCATGAGGGAACCACAGACAGAGAGAGGGACAGATTGAAAATATCTGTAAAAACCCCGGCTAGCTGGAAAGCGCATGCTTTGAGCACACGGCCTGGTATACCATCTGGTTACATACAACCGAAGTACACGCACTAAAAAGCCTGTCAAACAGCCTGATTATTGAACTAAATTATCTTTCACTCCAATACTGTCAAAACCCACAAGGTTTACCTATAGACTCAGTTGGTTATGTCTACAGTGAAAGTAAACAGTTGAGAAAAACGGATACATGCCTGTATAATGACAAGTGCAGCTCTTGAAGGGACAGTACTATACATGCTGCCGCTTGTCATTAAATGGATTATACACTCACCGGCCACTTTATACGGTACACCTGTTCAATTGCTTTGTAACACAAATTGCTAATCAGCCAATCACATGGCAGAAACTCAATGCATTTAGGCATCTAGATGTGGTGAAGGTAACTTGCTGAAGTTCAAACCGAGATTCAGAATGGGGAAGAACGGGGATTTAAGTGACTTTAAACGTGGAATGGTTGTTTATGCCTGATGGGCTGGTCTGAGTATTTCAAAAACTGCTTATCTACTGGGATTTTCACACACAACCATCACTAGGGTTTACAGAGAATGGTCCGGAAAAGAGAAAATATCCAGTGACGGACGGAAGTTGTGGACGGAAATGCCTTGTTGATGTAAGAGGTCAGAGGGGAATAGGCAGACTAGTTAGAGATGATAGAAAAATAACAGCAACTTAAATAACTCATTACAACCGAGGTATGCAGAATACCATCTTTGAACGCACAACACGTCGAACCCTGAAGCAGATGGGCTACAGCAGCAGAAGACCTCACCGGGTGCCGCTCTTGTCAGCTAAGAACAGAAAACGGAGGCAACAATTCGCACAGGCTCACCAAAATTGGACAATAGAAGATTGGAAAAACGTTGCCTGGTCTGATGAGTCTCGATTTCTGCTGCGACATTCAGATGGTAGGGTCAGAATTTGGCGTAAAGAACATGAACGCATGGATCCATCCTGCCTTGTCTCAACGGTTCAGGCTGGTGGTGGTGGTGGAATGTGTGGGGTATATTTTCTTGACACACTTTGTGTTTTTAGTACCAATTGAACATCATTTAAATGCCACAGTCTACCTGAGTATTGTTGCTGACCATGTCTATCCCTTTATGACTACAGTGTACTCATCTTCTGATGGCTATTTCCAGCAGGATAATGCACCATTTCACAGAGCTCAAATCATCTCAGACTGGTTTCTTGAACATGACAATGAGTTCACTTTACTCAAATGGCCTCCACAATCACCAGATCTCAATCCAATAGAGCACCTTTGGGATGTGGTGGGAAGGGAGATTTACATCATGGATGTGCAGCTGACAAATCCGCAGCAACTGCGTGATGCTATCATGTCAATATGGACCAAAATATCTAAGGAATATTTCCAACATAGTTGTATCTATGCCACGAAGAATTAAGGCAGTTCTGTAGGCAAAAGGGGGTCCAACCCGGCACTAACAAGGTGTACCCAATAAAGTGGCCAGAGAGGGTATACAGTAATTAAAGGGATTACCATATAGTTCACCCAAACATTTTATTTCTGTCATTATTTACTCTCACATCTTGTCCCAAACCAGTATTCATTTCTTTCTTGTGCTGAACACAGAAGAATATATTTTGAAGAATGTGGGTAATTTATATTTACATTTACATTTAGCAGACACTTTTATTCAAAGCGACTTCCGAATGTGGACAATGAAGCAATCCAAATCAACAAAAGAGCAATGTGTGCTGAATATAAGTGCTATGACAGGTTTCAGTTAGCTTAACACAATACACGTACCCTGTTTTTGATTTTTTTTTATATAATATATAAAAAGAAAACAGATAGAATAGAAAAAGAATAGAGCAAGCTAGTGTTAGAGGCTTTTTTGTTGCTTTTTGTTAATTGTATAATAAATTAAAGAAAACAAATAGATATAATACAAAAAGAATAGAGATGCAAAAGTTAGTTTATTTTTAAAGTAAATAAACAGTTAGTACATAAATAGAGTGCAAGTCTAAAAGTTTTTATTTTATCTTTAAGATTAGAATTATAATAGAGAGTGCTGGAGTTAGAAGGTCAAGTAAAGATAAAATAAATGTAAAGAAATTTACTTTCCGATTCTTTAAGATGTTTTAGGACTCAGCTTCTTGGATTGAGTTGGGCAGAACATTCCACCAGGATGGAAAAAAAAACTGCACACGCACACACGCATGCATGCAGGCAGGCAGGCAGGCAGACACACACACACACACACACACACACACACACACACACACACACACACACACACACACACACATTATAAATGTATTTTACCACAGCTCAGAATATGTTTTTACTACTTTTTTCTTCTTCTATAAAATGATGTATTGTGTATAGTTTTATATAGTTGGATGTGTAGTTTTATTTTTTAATGGCTATTCATCTTTGTCTGAGTTTCTTCCCAGCCAATAGACTATAATTGTCACCTCTCTCCATGAGAACCAGTTTAATGTAGCCTAAAGGAGATAAAACCTACATTTCACTTTTGATTATACCCTGTATAATTTATCATGTGACAAATAAAGAAACCTTGAACCTTGAAACCAACCCTAAGGCTCAGAATTTTATATACATAATAAAAAAATAAATAAAAATCCTGAAATGACAGTCTGTTCTAATCTCACTTGTTACTGTCATTTCCCAGCATCAGATTAGCCTGATTTCTCTAAAGCACTGTGAAAAACAAATTTAAAAAGTACTTTTCTGGGTTTACAGTCGATTAAAGATGGAATTAACTTTCTCTGAGTAACCAGTAAATAGGCAGGACCGCTGAAAGTACAGGGCCGTCTCAAATTTAAACACACACCCTTTGTATTAGTGTTGGCAAAGGATCTCTTTCAACATGGCAGTATAGCGTTTTTCATGTGGTTGCGTGTTTGTGATTATTGGCTCAACTTTAACACTCTGTGGTTCTCCATCACGATATACTTAGTAGTGGAATGACAAGCGTGGAAATGACTCCATGAAGTTGCAATCTTATCTGTCTCTTTGGTGGAGGGGATACTTTTATACACTTAGGATAATGACCAGATCTTCAACGTCATTTTTTTTGCGTAAATCGGTCTACCAGCAGTCATTCTGTCTGAGGCTATGCTCAGAATAACATACTGCCATCATGCTCTTGAAATTTCTGTATGCCTTTTTCCCACAACACCATATAACTGACATAAAGGTGAAGTGTGCAGTTTTCTGACAGCCTTTGCAAATGCCCCTTACATCTTACTGTTTTATCTTGGGCTTTGACGGTAGCTAACGTGTGGCACAAACGTGAAGTTTAGTTTACCTGTTGAGAAGAAACTCAGCGTTTCGATTGAAACCCAAACACTCCATCAAATTAATCTACTGCAAATGTTTCCCCTTGTTATTGTTGTTTGTCACTGCATATTTTGGCAAGTCTTCCCATTTTGGCTTGCACTTTTTGAACCGAATCTGAATTTGTTTTCATATATAATGCATCAGCCATGATCCCACACCATGCCTGCGTTCAGCCCTTACAAAACGGTGCAAAACGTTTATTAAACAGAAATGGTGGTGCATTGAACACCGTGCTCTGATGACACAAGAGTTGCAACTATGGGAGCTGAGAAGGCCATTCTTTGTGTTCTGTTTGAAGAATTTTCGGAGCCGGATGAAATCAGTATAAATACGTGATTAATACTGCAAAATATGCTCGATGTTACAGTCACTGCCCTTGCCATACAGAATAAAAGAGAACATCCCAATCGAGTGAAAGGATTTGTGGAAACGGTGCTTCCTAGTTCCCTATCTGTCCGTCACTACGAGTTATGTCGTGACGACATAGGGGATTTACTTGGAAGCCCCGATCATCTCTGACTCAAGAGAAAACACCAATGAAATTGGCTAGTGGATTTTGCATACCTGAGCCAATCCCCGTGCACACGGGTATAAAAGGCGACAGGTGTATCCACTGATCAGATTTTTGCTTCGGAGCCGAGTGGATGAGAAGAGTGCTGATCTCCACAAAGCCTTTCATCTTTGTTTTGTTCCTGGTTGGCGTAACGGTGCGATCAGCAGAGTCCCTCTCATCAGCGATTCCCCTGGGCACTTCAACTAAGAGAGCAAATTCTAAAAGAGCAAATCACGGACGATCGCATCTTTTTCAAGATGCCGTTTCGTCCGTGTCCTTCTGGTTGCGGTCGTTTCCTGTCTGCGGATGACTGACACGATCGTTGTCTTCAGTGTATGGGCTTCCAACACGCTGAAGATGCATTCGTGGATGACTCATGCGCCTGTTGTGGGCGTATGAGAATAATTTCGTTGCGATCTCACCTTTCCTTTATGAAAGGATTGGCACCCTCTGCCGCCACCCGTGCTGGTCTCTCTACGAGCAGAGGATCGCCGGCTGGCGCTCTGGGAGATCTGAGGGTTACTGTAAGAGCCTCTCCACCGGGCACGCCCCCACGGACCTCTTACTCCTCACGCAGCGAACATCCCGTCCGGTTCCCGGGTGATTTCGCTGGTCTGTCCCACGGGGCGCCCAGCATTTCAGTCGGTGCGCCATCTGTAGATAGGATGTTGATCGCAGCATCGGGGGATGGGCTCACGTCCTCTGAGTATGAAGGTGCGGTGGGGCTGCCCCCCTCGGGTGTTGTCGCCACCGCCGCACCGGCCTTGCTGCTGGATGATTGGTTTCTCTGAGCGGGGCACGGCTCACAAGCGCGCCCTGCCCCGGTGCCTTTCTTCCCGGAGGTGCATGAGGAGCTGACGAAGTTGTGAATGGCCCCTTTCACGGCCAGAAGCCCCTCGTCCGCCTCCTCCATTCTCTCTACCCTCAACGGCGGAGTGGCCAGGGGGTACGCGGGCATTCCCCAGGTGGAAAGAGTGATCGCGGTGCACCTGTGCCCACGAAACGCCGCCACTTGGAGGAACCGTCCGCGTCTCCCGTCCAAGGCCTGTAAGCTGACAAAGCACCATCCACCGCTGCCCCCGGGGCAAGGCCTCAGTCTGCCCGTCGCCGTGGGCGCCCTCCTGCATCCTCCAGAGCTGCTCCGCCCCAGGTCGAATCGATACCTTAGCCGGCGCGTCGAGCCTCCCGCAGGAGAGCGGCGCCCCCCCGCATCCCAGCCAGGCCCCAAGTTGTCCAGGAAGTCGACGAAGCGGCCCTGACGCGGGCAACCCGGAGATGTTGGAATTTGCTCTTTCCCAGGAGAAGGCGAGAACAGCGCCGCTCCTTCCCCTGGTAAAGGGCCGGGAAGAGAATCTTCCGTTTCTGTTCCGCCGCTGGTCCAAGGCCACTGAACTGCCTGAGTTCCTTCAGAGGCAGAAATGTGGTACCACTGAAACAGATTCAGAGGCTCCTGGGGCATATGGCATCCGCAGCTGCAGTCACGCCGCTCGGATTGCTTCATATGAGACCACTTCAGCACTGGCTACACTCCCGGGTCTCGAGGTGGGCATGGCGCCGCGGTACACTGTGAGTGGGTATCACCCAGCAGTGTCGCCGCTCCCTAAGCCCCTGGACGGACCTTGCCTTTCTACGGGCCGGGGTGCCCCTGGAACAAGTGTCCCGGCATACTGTTGTCAAAACAGATGCCTCCAGCACGGGCTGGGGCGCTACATGCAACGGGCAGGCAGCCTCGGGGCTCTGGACAGGGCCCCGACTGCTTTGGCACATCAACTGCCTAGAGCTGTGGGCAGTGCATTTAGCCTTACGGCAGTTCCGGCCACTGCTGTTGGGCAAGTACGTGCTAGTCTGCGCGGACAATACTGTGGCGGTCTCGTACATCAACCGGCTGGGAGGTATACAATCACACCGCATGTCACAGCTCGCCCGCCATCTCCTCCTCTGGAGTCCCATGCAGTTCAAGTCACTGCACGCTGTTCACATCCCGGGGAAGCTCAATCGTGCGGCCGACGCGCTCTCACCACAACTCTCATTCCCCGGAGAGTGGCAACTCCATCCCGAGATGATCCGGCTGATCTGGAGTCGATTCGGGGAAACTCAGGTAGACCTGTTTGCTTCCCCCGAGTCCTCCCACTGCCAGCTGTACTTCTCTCTGACCGAGGGCCCCCTTGGCACAGACAAGTATGCGTTTCCCCCAGTGAGCCTACTCGCACAGACACTGTGTAAGCTCAGGGAGGACGAGGAGCAGGTCCTGCTGGTCGCGCCCCTTTGGCCCACCCGGACCTGGTTTCCCGAACTCATTTCCCTCGCGACAGCACCTCCCTGGCGCATTCCTCTGAGGAAGGAACTCCTCTCTCAGGGGCTCGGCACCATATGGCACCCGCATCCAGATCTATGGAACCTCCATGTGTAGCTCCTGGACGGGACGCGGCAGACTTGAGTGGTCTACCACCGGCAGTGTTAGAGACCATCATTCAGGCTAGAGCTCCTTCAACAAGGCAAACCTAAGCACTGAAATGGAGTCTGTTCGTGACCTGGTATTCTTCTCGCCGAGAGACCCCCGAAGATGCACGATTGGAGTAGTGCTTTCTTTCCTGCAAGAAAGGTTGGAGCGTAGGCTGTCACCCTCCACCTTGAAAGTGTATGTAGCCTCTATCGCGGCTCACCACGATGCAGTGGACGACCGGTCCCTGGGAAAGCATGATCTCATCGTGAGGTTCCTGAAGGGGGCCAGGAGGATGAATCCCTCCAGGTCTCCCCTTGTGCCCTCTTGGGACCTCTCTATCATCCTGGCTGGACTTCAGAGGGGCCCCTTTGAGCCGCTGGACTCAGTCGAGCTGAAGTTCCTGTCTCTTAAGACAGCGCTCTTGACCGCGCTCACTTCCATCAAACGGGTCGGGGACCTCCAGGCATTTTCGGTAAGCGAAGAGTGCCTTGTGTTCAGGCCGGTCTACTCTCACGTTGTCTTGAGACCCCGGCCTGGATACGTGCCCAAGGTTCCCGCCATGCCCTTCTGCGATCAGGTGTTGAACCTGCAAGCACTGCCCTCGGAGGAGGCAGATCCAGCCTTAGCGTTGCTGTGGCCTGTAAGAGCATTGCACATATACGTGGACCGCACCCGGAGCGTCAGAAGCTCTGAGCAGCTCTTTGTCTGCCACGGAGGGCAGCAGAAAGGGAAGGCTGTCTCCAAACAGAGGTTGGCCCACTGGATAGTGGAGGCCGTCGCCTTGGTCAAGGTCAAGGTCAAGGTTTCTTTATTTGTCACATGATAAATTATACAGGGTATAATCAAAAGTGAAATGTAGGTCGAATCAGGTCCGCTCAGTGGACAGTGCAAGGAATAAAAAAAAATATTATATAAAAGTAACACCACACAAGAGCATATATATAGTTAAAAAGGAAATAAAAAGTAAAATGTGCAATAGAATAAAGAATTAAAGTGCAAAACAGTAAAACAGTAAGATGTGCAAAACAAATAGGATGTGCAAAAACAGTATATGGGACTTAATAAATATTAGTATAAACAGGAGGGATGAGAGGGATGTGCAACGGGTTGTACTGGGTATGCACACATAGCGGCAATACAGATGATGAGAATATGAATGTTTTTGTAAATTTTTTTTTTTTTTTTTTAGATAATAATGAGTCTTGTGAAAGTTTATGGAACAGAGTTTGTGTTAAGGAGCCTGATGGCCTGAGGGAAGAAGCTCCTCCTTAGTCTCTCTGTCTTTGCCATCAAGCTCCTGAAGCGCTTGCCAGATGGCAGTAAACGGAAATGATGGTTACCGGGGTGAGTTGAGTCTTTGATGATTTTAGCAGCTCTGCTTCTGCAGCGTTTGAAGTAGATGTCCTGCAGAGAGGGGAGAGCAGACCCTGAGATGCGCTCAGCTAAGCGCACGACTCTCTGCAGAGCTTTGCAGTCCTGGTTTGTGGCATTATTATACCACACTGAGATGCACTGAGTCAGTACACTTTCTATGGCCCCTGAGTAGAAAGTTTTCAGGATAGCTGGTGAGACCCTGAATTTCCTCAGCTGTCGCAGATGGTACAGCCTTTGCCTGGCTTTCTTCACCTGTGTTTGGATGTGTGCAGTCCATGTCAGGTCCTCGGAGATGTTTACACCGAGGTACTTGAAGCTGCTCACCCTCTCCACAGGGGTCCCACTGATCATAAGAGGGGTGTAGGGCCACTGCTGTCTCTTCCTGAAGTCCACGATCAGCTCTTTGGTTTTGCTCACGTTCAGAGAGAGACAGTTGTCCTGGCACCATGATGTAAGTCTCTCCACCTCATCCAAGTATGCGGTCTCGTCATCATTGTTAATGAGGCCCAGGACCACAGTATCATCAGCAAATTTAATGATAGAGGTGGAGCTGTGAGAGGACACGCAATCGTGGGTGTATAGAGAGTATAGCAGGGGGCTCAGGACACAGCCCTGTGGGGCTCCTATGTTCAGGGTGATGGAGTTGGAGGTGAACTGGCCGACTTTCACCACTTGTGGTCTGGCGGTGAGGAAATCTTGAATCCAGTCACAAAGTGAAGTGTTTAGGCCGAGGTCTGAGAGTTTAACAGCCAGCTTGGTGGGGACTATAGTATTGAAAGCGGAGCTATAGTTAATGAATAGCAGCCTGACATAGTTGCCATTTTTGCTGTCGATGTGAGTGAGGGAGGAGTGCAGTACCTGAGAGATGGCATCATCAGTAGACCTATTTGGCCGATAGGCAAACTGAAGAGGGTCCAGAGTAGCAGGAATGGAGGAGCAAATGTGTTTCTTTAAAAGTCTCTCAAAAACCTTCATGACTGTCGATGTAAGGGCAACTGGGCGATAGTCATTCAGGCAAGAGGGTTTACTGTTCTTGGGCACAGGGATAATGACAGATTTTTTAAAGGGGGTGGGGACCACAGAGGTAGCGAGGGACTCATTAAATATGGATGTAAACAACCCAGCAAGCTGATCAGCACAGGACCTCAGAACGCGGCCAGTAATCCCATCGGGTCCTGCTGCTTTTCTGACGTTCACTCTCTTTAGTTCCCTCCGAACGTCATCCTCTGACACGGTGAATACATGATTGCTGCTCTGTCTGCTGCTTGCTGACGCGCTGTACGGCAGAGTCGCGCCGCCGTTGCATTCAAAGCGGCCGTAGAAGTTGTTTAGCTCTACGGCTAGCAACGGGTCTGCTCTCACCTCCACAGAGTTGTTGTTTCCAGAGGAACAGATGGTCTTTAGTCCCTGCCACATGCGTCGAGAGTCATTGAGCTGGAAATGTGACTCAATTCTCTCACTGTATCGGCGTTTAGCGGCTCTTAATGCACGACGGAGAGCATAACAAGATGACTTGTACTCACTCATGTTTCCTGACAGAATACCGGCATTGTATGCGGCAGTTCGATGGTTAACTGCGTCACGAATTGTTCTGTCCACCCACGGCTTCTGATTTGAGAAAGTCTTTATTGTTATTGTTTCGGTTGCCTGTTCGGTTAGTGTGTTTACGAAGCTTAATGCTACCTCCGTGAATTCGCTGACGTCAGATGAACTCGCCCGGAACATGTCCCAGTCGACGTCATCAAGAGACGCCTGTAGCGTAGCTTCGGAGTGGGGGGACCAGCGCGTCACTTCCCTCTCCACCGGGGTTTCTTGAAGGATCCGTTGTTTATAATCCGGTGTGAGAAAGATGGCCGCGTGGTCTGATTTTCCAAACGCCGGCAGTGAGTGGGCTTTGTAGGCATTTTTGAATTGGGTGTAGCAGTGATCGAGTGTATTCAGTCCTCTGGTTGGACAGGATATGTGCTGATGAAAGTTAGGGATTACCTTTTTGAGGTTAGCTTTGTTAAAGTCTCCAGCGATGATGCATGCAGCGTCGGGATGTTTGTTGATATATCCGCTGATTTCATCGTGGAGATTGGACAAAGCCACGCTAGTGTCTGCTTGTGGAGGAATATAAACGGCAGACACGAGGATCGATGTAAATTCCCGAGGCAGATAAAATGGGCGGCAGATAATGGAGAGATGTTCTAGATGGGGCGAGCAGGAGCGCGACAGAATGGAGATGTTCCTGGGGTCACACCATTTCTTGTTAATGAAGAAACACACTCCACCACCTTTAGTTTTCCCGGCCTCGGCTGTTCTGTCCATCCGTAAAACAGAGAAGTTATCAGACGGCCTTACAGCGTTGTCCGGGACCGTTGGCGTGAGCCATGTCTCGGTCAAACAAATTATGTTACAGTCCCTAATGTCACGTTGGAAACTAATCCTGGCTCTGAGATCGTCCATCTTATTATCCAAGGATTGGACATTGGCGAGCAAAATACTCGGTAAAGGGGGACTGTGAGCCCTTTTTCTCAGTCTGTTGCGGATTCCAGCACGTTTCCCGCGGTGTTTCCTTCGCCTCCTGGTATTATTGAGGCAGCCTTTGTCAGCTTCGGTGCTCCGAAGAATCTCCAATGGCCACGCTGGATCTGTGTATAAAGTGTCCTGGATCAGGTTAGTGTAACGCTGTCCAATGTCCAAAAGTGTTCTCTTGTCGTACATAATCATTGCAGAAGTTACACGTATAAAAAGAGAGGTAAAAATAGAAAAAAAATATAAAAACACAATTTTGAGCGGAGCTAATTCACAGGCGACTGAACTCAGCAGCGCCACCGGAAGAGATACCAGTCGCAGTATCTCCACATGTTACCTCCCTTCGGGCAGGATGTGGCCTCCGTAGCGCCCTTCTCCGGAAGGCTCGCTTCCCTGCCATTGACAAGTTGTAACAACAAACAGGAAAGACCTGAAGCCGTCTTTCATGGAAGGTCGAAATCCCTTCCGATTTCCGTGGGGAAAGGAACAGCAGCTTGGCTATCTCCAGCAGCGATGTACTCAGTGGTCCCGGTGAGCACCAAAGTTAGCGAATTTGCGCTGGGGCGGTAGGAAGGTTGCAACCTCTTGCATGGCTTGTGGCACTTTCCATAGGACCCCTATGTCGTCATGACATAACTCGTAGTGACCGACAGATAGGGAATGTCTAGGTTATGTACGTAACCCCCGTTCCCTGATGGAGGGAACGGAGACGTTATGTCCCCATGCCACAATCTTGAACCATCGCTGGTTGCCAGGGACTCGTCTCGGCTCCTCAGCGTAAAACATAATCAGTGGATGCACCTGTCGCCTTATATACCCATGTGCATGAGGAGTGACTCAGGTATACAAAATCCACTAGCCAATTTCATTGGCGTTTTCTCTTTAGTCAGAGATGATCGGGGCTTCCAAGTAAATCCCCTATGTCGTCACGACATAACGTCTCCGTTCCCTCCATCAGTAGGTATCTATAGTATTTTGCCAGTTGTAAAGTATGTATGAAAAAAAGTGATTGTGGATTTTGAAAAATGTGGTCATCACACGCATTTTGTCTGAAAGCAATGAGAAATGATTCACAGTTTGATCCGCATAGACTTCTATATAGCTTAGTGGTGAACAGTTTTGAAAATGTGGCTTCAGTATTGAACAATGCTTGTTAGCAATCGAAAAAAAATAACTTTAAGAGGTTCTTTAAAAAAAAAAAAACACTTGAGAGGTTGTAACCCCCCCCCAACAGGTTCAATATTATAAATTATTACAATACCAGATTCAATATACAGATGTCAAGGATTTTGGAGTTTCAGCAAGGTTATTTCCACAAGAAGACAGGCAACACTGTGACGAGTTTGCATTTTAACCACAAAAGTGAATAATATATTGGTGGTGACAAATATTTTTTGTCAATAGTGAAAATGTTAGGAAACAGCTAATCGATTTTTATTTAATCGATTTATATTTTGGGCACTGTATGAAATCTTTCCAGTCTATTTTAAGAGCAGCTATGTTGTTTTGATCACTTTGCCTACTGCTGCTCACAGTTTGAGATGATAAATGGAGCACAATGCTATCTGCTCAGGGTTCATGGAGCGACACTGAGACGCTTCCATCATCAAAACAGTTCATCCTCAAACTACTCTGTTCTGCTACATCAAGCTCGTAACCTCATACCTAAGTGCTAGATCAGAGGTCAGCGTGTTTCTGTTAAATCGACTGTATCTATGGGAAACAGTAACTTAAGGGCATTTCATGACACCCTCCCACCCAATTGAGTGTTTTGAATTTGTTCGGGTCTGTTAATTTAATCATTGGCTCATTTGTTTTGGGAAGGTAATGGACTGAAACATTTATTTTTAATTAATGAAAAAAATAGATCAAACTGTTGTTTCCACTCACTGATTTTGCTGATTAATACCAGCCACTTGTTTTCACAGAAAACATGTTTTCTGATGAACAATTACAATGCTTTAAAAAAAATTGATAGTAGATATTGAATGTTAAAAAGATTTAAGCGAGGAACTAAGAATCAAAGGCCTACTGTGGCTAAGATAGAGGCAAAGCCGGGGGATGCTAACGCCCAATACATTCAAAATAATATATTATTGATACAATACACAATACTGTATATTATATTAAAAGTGCTAGTCATAATATAACTTAATATTAAAATGAAAGAAAAAAAAATCCTAAAGGGGTGGCATTTGTTCTAGAAAACACTAGAAAATCAATTATCTTGGATTTATTCATGATGCATCATTTCTTTTATGCACTAGAAACAATAAGGAGTCAACTGTGGACTGGAAAATCTGATGAAACATCAAGATTTTGAAATATCAAAATCAAATAATGCTGACCTTTCCAGGACTGAGTCAGCAGTGACGTCACGTCGCTCATCGGCCTCAACAGATGATGTTATGGGAAACGGTTTCCTAAAGCTGTCAGGAGGAAATATGACTATTGCAGTCACAAAGCCATATGCAATACCTGACTATGGTGAATAACTGAGGATTTACAGGGCAGGAAAGCTCATTACTTTGATATATAGTTTATCTCTGAGATCAAAACCTGATGGTATTCTGCTGCTGATGGCTCCAAGAGCTGAAAGAGCAAAATAATAAAATAAAAAGACGGTGGTCCATCTGGTGAAAAGACGCTCCCGAGAGCAGTCCAGACCCAGCAGGTGTGAATGTGGCTCCAAGAGAATGCTATAAAACCCTGCTTTAGCAACAGTGTCTTATTGTTTCAGGGTCAGCTAACCAAATTTGATCCCAGTGAACTGTTATATTTACTGAATATTGTTTAACATATCAACAGACAGTCTCAATGAAATGTGCATTATAGCAGTGGTTCCCAACCTTTTTACCAGGAGACCCCTATTTTTTTACATTCAACTTTTACATTTACTTTTTTCTTTTTAAGAATGCACAATGTACTTACTTTGCTTCGACCAGGCAAAATCTATGTAAATGCATAAAAGGTTGGTATGAATTTGACATTGGTCTAATCAAAAAATTGCAAACAAGCTAAAAGTAAATGTAACTCCACTTTCTGACTGTAAGGGCTGCATCTAAAAGCTTAGGCAGCAGACTTGTTGCCTTGCAAACCTATTAGACAATGATTGCAAGCTGCATTTGTGCACAAAAGCTGATTTTGGACAAATAGAAAGAGCTTTGGTCATAAGTCAATGCTCAACTGATACAGTGCTAATATCTCATTAGAAATGACATCAAAAGTGGGAACAATTTGGTCGAAAATGAACATTTACACACCAACTGACAACCAACCACAACCAACTGACATTTTCATAAGCATTTTCATAAAACTCACATGGAATCAAATGCACAGGATTGTGGGGAATCAACGGTAGTTGACTATGCTACCCTCAAATATCGATCAGATGAAAGTATACCAGCAGACAGGATGCGACAAGATCACTGGATTAAGACTTGCCTGACTACCTTCCTGCATTTTTCAGCTTTTTATTCATTTTTTATTTGCCCCTATTATACATTTTTTACGGTTCCTAATATTGTTTTGGGAGTCTCCTACAATAAGTTTACATGCATGCAAAGTCAAAAAACGCTGTAGTTTTCTCAAAATATGTATTTTATATAACCTAATTTTCAAAAAATTCTCAAACAAATAATTTGAAGCAATTCTAAGATTCAGTCCCTCTAAAACCCTCCTTTCTCCCTACTCTGCTTTGAATGGTCAGATGGCCCATCTGGATATAGCACATGTCAGAAACTATACACCCATTGCCATAGTTACATATTTTGAATGCTCAATAGAAAATGTGAACATTTAGTATTTATTATACTGAAAGAACTGACCACAATGTATTTATAATTTACAATCCTAATGAAAACCTGAATACTCCTCTGGGTGGAATGATGTGAGGAACACTGGAATTTGCTGAAAAAGATCGTATTGCTTCAGTATGCCGTGTCTCGAAGGTGAACAGGATAAAAGATTACTGTCAGACCTTGTGTTTAATGCATGCACTCTCATGGCTTCATAATCACTACAGCAGTCAGAGCGAGATCAAAGTTGCACAGAGATTTTTATGAATGAAATGGTGCACGCAAACGTCAACACAGACAGCCTATGCATTTCAATTAATGCTAATATATTCCAGATCACACTTCTAATCACCTGTTGCAGTAAAGAAAAGTATCTCATGCACATACACAGACCAACCTGGACTTGCCATCTATTACATTACCATAATATTAAGAGCTATGAATGCACATTTCATATTGATGTAAGAAAAAGGCTCAGTCTGATCAGGTAAGTCAAGGCATAAGTCTCATAAGGAAATGGGAATTTCTAGCAATTGAAGCATCAGAAAACTTCAGATATTATCATGCATCTTAATGACACAAGTTGCCTTGCTTCAGAAGCAATGTTTTACTATATTTATATTTCACATGCATTACTACTGTTTATAGTATAACTTTAATATTTTATAAATATTTAAAGGCCACCAAAGTTTGTTTTTGTACAGAAAATGCTATTAAAATAGAGTAACATGTGAGCAACGCCTCATGGTACCATCACAGAGAGGCTCAAAATCACTCTCCAGAACATTCTCTTTCACCATTCCTGGCTGGTGGAATAATATTCCCACACCTATCCAGAATGCTGGATCCCTGTCAATCTTCAATCAACAACTGAAAACTTGCCTCTTTCGACACAACTTGACTTCATCCTAAACTTAAAAAAATAACTTCTTTATCTTTTTCTCCATCCCTTGCTAGCTTGCACTTATTTGAACAATGCCTGAGACTTGGTGTTAGGGGCACTTCCTCTGTCTGTTTGCCTCTTCAAGATTAATCACTTTATGTATTCCCCAAATGCAAGTCGCTTTGGATAAAAGCGTCTGCAGAATGACAAAATAAAAATATAAATGTAAATGCAAATGTATTTTCTTCCCCAATTCACTTTATTTCAGAATCAATAATAATAAATAAATACTAAATACTACAAATTATCACAGAACTCACAGTCCCATGGGAGAATTCAACAGAAGAGGCCTATGAGCGTAAGAAACTGCGTTACACAGAACTGCTTTATGCTTGACTCAGAGAAGAGGACGCCCCCTGCCTTGCATAGTCCTGTGGGCTGCGCCATTTAAACAACCAGGCGATTCTCATGATTGGGCATGGGACACAAGCTCAGGGTTGATCACCCTGTAGCTGGCCACCTTTGATGAGGGTGTCTAGTGTTGAAAGGCCGAAACACCCCCTGATTCAAAGGTACACTACTGATGATGTGTCCCAAAATTTACAGCTTTCCCACGTCTGAGATACAGCTCTCACGCCACTCTCAACATCAAGGCAAACCTCATGTGCACACCATCCATTGGCACAATGGACAGTTTACCATCACGTCCCGTGTTTTATGATTCTAATCTCTTATATATTATATACCTCTTATTGGAGAATGTGAATATGTTTAAAAAATCTCACATAATGCTGAGACCAAATTCGGGCACTGTGCCTAAAACAAACCGATAAAGTCTGCTTACTGCAAGCATACACTATTCTTTCCATTTCTCAAACTTATTTGGGGAATTATACTTTTCTCAAACCGGGTAGATAACATTTTCCATATTTTACTGTCTGATTGTATCTTACATTTTAATTTTCTCCGTTATCTTCATTTTATGCGTAAATCACTCAGGACTTAGAAGAGCAGTTTAATTTACCAAGATGGGAATGATTTTAGCTTCTTTTATTTCATTGTGCATTTATGGGTTTCCCCTTTCTTCTATTGGCAATGTAAATATCCCATTTGCCAGGGTCTGTTGTACTTGGTGAAAGGGCTCTTATCAATACATACTCAGAGAATGAGGTTTGTTTTGTTGGACCAGAGAGATGGTTTGCACTGAATGGTACACAGAATCACTGTCTCCACACTCACTCTTTTGCAGTGGTGGTCAGTAACGAAGTAAAACTACTTCGTTACTGTACTTAAGTAAATTTTTCAAGTATCTGTACTTTACTGGAGTAGTTTTATTTTGAGTAACTTTTACTTTTACTTCACTACATTCCAAAGCATAAGATCGTACTTTTTACTTCACTACATTTCATAAAACATATCGTTACTCCTTATAATACATCACGTGCTCCGAGACGCAGAAGTGGTGTATGATTCATGAACAAACTGATTCTTTTCACTGAACCTGTTAAATCGGTTCCAAATCGCAACAAACGATTCATTCACGAACTGCAATGATCCGATTGCAGCTGTTCTCGAGTCGAAAACTCACTGATTCAAATGATCCGTTTAGAGCGAGTCTTCTTCAGTGAACTGAACTCACGAGTAAAGAACCGGGAGATCTTGTGAACGCGCGCGCGCGCAGGCGCGCAACAGCTGCTGCGAAAAGTAAGTTACTAATGTCGAATTTTAGGATTCATTTTTGTAACTGAAAATAATATTTAGGTCAAAACTGTCAGTTGTTTGTGAACTAAATCTGCTGTAAAGGGGGATCTATTTAAGCCCACTGAAATGCTTGAATGCAGACAGATCAACATCAGTGTCTCTAACGTTATGTTTTAGGTCAAAAAACAAAACATTAAAATAACACCGATTAAATAAAATAACTCATGCACGTTCATATTCCCCGCTGCTGTAACGTTAGCAGTTTTATTAAAATGCTACGCATTTAGACCTATGTGACGTCTGTTTTTATATTGTTTATCAACAGTATACATTTTTATATTGTTTAGATCAACTAGCCGAGTAGACATATATGAATGTTTATTCATAACCATACTGAAACTAAGTAAATATTGTTAGCTGATGCTAGCTGTCTAGCTAACAAGCTTGCTGGTGCTAAGTTGAGGAAATTTTTAGATATAAAGTCCAAACATTTTTATTCAGCCACCTAGATAGATTCCATCTGAGGGAAAAAGAAAGGA
This sequence comes from Oxygymnocypris stewartii, assembly GCA_003573665.1. NCBI lineage: Eukaryota > Metazoa > Chordata > Actinopteri > Cypriniformes > Cyprinidae > Oxygymnocypris > Oxygymnocypris stewartii. The sequence continues at coordinate 182,293 of QVTF01003362.1, forward strand.
TGTGATGTTCAGAACATAGTAACTACAGTAATTATCAGAGTGGGAAGTGATGCCCTCTGGGGGCATTGGGCCAGGGGTGTTTTTACACCACAGACAAGGTTTGAGAAGAAAAAAAATCATTATGAAAATATAATTATATTTTCCTTAAAATGTTCTTCGTAATTTCAGGCCTAATTCTCATGTCATATATAACTGACGTTCTGCAAAACAACAAGTTCTAAAACACTTTTTTCTTACTGGTGAAAATTAGATGGTGAAATCTGTTTTCTCTCAGGTACATGGCAGTGTAAGCTTCACAGTGAACATTACTACATCACTCTCATCAACGTAGTCCATATCAACAAAATATATATCTTGACTCTATATAGTGGTTATTTTGGGCAGTAGGATTATAAAAATATGTGCTAATATAAAATTAAATAAAGTAGTCTATATAAAATTGCAAAATAAATCTGTCTATCAGTACTTTTTTACTTAAGTACATAAAAAATTGAGTACTTTTGTACTTTCACTCGAGTAAAATTGAAAAAGCAGTACTTTTACTTTTACTGGAGTAATATTTTATTATACGTATCTATACTTTTACTCAAGTACTTGATCTGTGTACTTTGTCCACCACTGCTCTTTTGCTGTGAGACACAGGGGCTCTAGGTATTAATACAGTACTGATATTATTACACAGTGCATCAGGATGCTGTTTGTAACCTTTCGGGGAGAAAATATTTGGAGACCAATGTGGAGCCAGATTAAGGAGGCAAAGTAATGTTCAACAAGTGCACATTTGTTCAATAAATACTCAGGTGCTTCACAGAATGTTAATGGGATACCTTCAAAAATCTTTGAGGCAGGACATGGTCAGGAAAATTTGAACTATGTTTTTTTTTCTCTCTTTCTCTTCTAGCACTTGTTCAAAGATCTCAGCCACACAAAGCTACTTTGAGGGTTTTCTGAAATATGTTTTCTCTTTAGAGTTACAAGTTCAGCAATAGTGCATCTGCTACTTAATGCACATGAAAAATTATTTATGTTTCTCACTCCAAATTAGGCTCTGCTCACAGTCATGGATTCTTCAAAAGCAGTCAAGAGACACTATTTCTCAAACTTGAAATCTAGGCCTTTACTCGTGTCACATAGGTAAGATTTCTTACTTTAAAAAGCAATATTCTCAGCGTTTTGTAGGGATGCAGTGTATGTTAGCACTATATATGCTGGCAGCATATGTAATGTGCTTCTCCATAACTGCTTCTCCATATCAGAGCCATTCCTCCCTATACGCAGAATACGCAAGCTGCGTAGGGCCCCGAAACACCAGGGGGCCCCCTTGCTTTCAAATATGATTTCATTTTAGTTTCATTTTAGAATTTGGCCAGCGGCTATGAAAACATGAATGCCAATTTATTGTAATGCGCCGCGGATGTCGCCCTTTCTACATACAAATCTGACGTGAATGTTGTAAAATCTTTCTCGAGACAAAAAAAAAATGAGTTGAAAGCATAACGGGCTGCAGAAAAGACACTTTCTGTTTGAGCGCTTTCCGCGAGCGCAATTCGAGATGGAGTGAAACACGGACAAATGTGTTTAATTCATAACCACTCGAACCCCCCCCCCCCGGTCGACACAGTTTTGCGTAGGGCCCCCAGAAGTCTAGGATCGGCTTTGCTCCATATGCATCTCAATGCATTGTCAACAATATGATACATGAAAGATACATATAAAGCAGCTATCGATGCGATGCAGTGCAATTTGATTTCGAATCACTGCCAAAAGCACCAACAGTTGGTTAAATGATCATGGTGTTGGTGTGCTTGACTGGTCAGCAAACTCACCAGACCTGAACCCCATAGAGAATCTATGGGGTATTGTCAAGAGGAAAATAAGAAACAAGAGACCAAAAAATGCAGATGAGCTGAAGGCCACTATCAAAGACACCTGGGCTTCCATACCACCTCAGCAGTGCCACAAACTGATCACTTCCATGCCACGCAGAATTGAGGCAGTAATTAAAGCCAAAGGAGCCCCTACCAAGTATTGAGTATATATACATTAAATTAACATACTTTCCAGAAGGCCAACAATTAAAAAAAAAATATATATATATTTTTTTTTTGGTCTTATGTAGTATTCTAATTTGTTGAGATAGTGAATTGGTGGGTTTTTGTTAAATGTGAGCCAAAATCATCACAATTAAAATAACCAATTTTGCACTTAAACTACTTCAGTCTGTGTGCATTGAATTTATTTAATACACAAGTTTCACAATTTGAGTTGAACTACTGAAATAAATGAACTTTTCCAAAGCATTCAAATTTTTTGAGATGCACCTGTACATATAAATATCGGTTACTTTCTAAATAATACAAGTATAGTGTGTCTATTAATAATTCTACATACAGCAAATAAATAGGTTAGAAACCATGCAAGAAGATACAAATGCACTTTTTTTAACGATTAACTTTATGCCGATGCATACATACATACATACATACATACATAAGTTATTAATGTTAGATGCCAGAACCACTGGTTGGTTCTGGCTATTTAATTGTTCATTTGACCTATTTTACTTTTACATACCATAATCTAATACATACTTAAATAATCATTAAAAAAATTAATAATTTAATAATACAGTACATTATAATATTGTGATGCCTAAATTTAATCATATTTAAAACTACTGATTATTTATATAGCAATTTAAATGTTTAATCTAATTATTTACATAATGTGGCAATTAATTAATCAAAAAAAAAAAATCACAAATTAATTTTGCATCAGATTTGACTGCTAAATGACCTCCAGTCCATAATTTAAAGTAATTATTATGCTATATGAGAAAAGCATCAAATATACATTAAACTAGCTTAATGAATATATTTTATTTTATTTGATATACAGTTGATTAAATAAACATACACTTTTAGGCTACAATGTCCATTTGTTTAAACAAGATATATATTAGATATATTTACAGACAATTTATAGCAGCTCAGAGGTAGAATGAATGCATTTATACTTTAATTACAATTGCATGAATAATGCCATGAGATTAATGAGTTTTAAATGGGAAATAAAGGGATAGTTCACTCAAAAATAATAATATATTTTACTCACCCTCATGTTTTTTTGAAGATGCAAAAATATGGAATAACTGTGTTAATAATTTCAACATGTTATTTCCCCCCCATACACTTTGTTAAATTGGCAGCTGTAATATGTGTTTAACAGTTTTTTTCTCTCATACTTCTGTTCATTTTTATTTTGTTTTACTTTTATTTTAATATTGTTATTTTTATATCTTACTGTCTTCAACTATATTACACAACATTTTTGACATGCTGAAACCTGGAAATTAAGTTTTAAGTTGAAACTGAAAGTAACCAAATTGTTTACATTATTTTGAAATAACTTTGGCTGAACTCATCGTTTTGCACTTACTTCTTTTCCTTTCAAAATCACATAAACAAAATTTGCTAATGTCTCTTTTACTGAGGTTCTCATGGCTTTTTATAATTCCGGATAGGCAGTAAAATGTGAAGCTGGTTTCTATGGCTGGAATCAGAGAGACTACAGGTGCTTTCTGCATCCCAGACACTGCCTCCACTGTTCTCCCTTCTCACCCAACAAAACGATGGCTTCCTTTCACCTTTGCCAAACCCCAACCATCTGGCAACATGCTTGGAGAGCAAGCAGGTCTATTATAGCTAGAGAAAGCTATTTGTTAGTTCTCCCATTCATCGTGATGGAAGTTGCCCGGCTGTTACAGGAACATTGTTTATTGGAGTGCAGAATTTTCTGAGCCAACCACCTTAGCCATGTGACCAGAGGAAGTCAAGGGCATATAGGGTTTGTAAAAGCTCCACAAAAGCGTTTACATTTAGCAACTCGGCCAGACATCTTTGTAAACACATATTGATTCCTGAAACAACTGTCACTAGTTTCTGACATAAAAAAAAAATGTGTGGAAATACATATAGTTACACAAAATTACAAACTTGTCTGTCTCGGGTGTGATAATCTCACCTTTGCCCTTCACATGTTTATAACTCATCGACTGACTGACTTCTCAGTTTTGTGGCTGATGCAGTCTTGGTGAAATAATCTGTCTTTTTCCATCACACCTTCTCAGATTCAAATGCTTAACTTTTCATTGCTTTTACAGGGAGCTGACCCTGCCGTGGCAGCCGTCCTAGATAAATGGCTCATGAGGCAACAGGCAGCCCTGGGTGGGACACAAATACAAATTTAGTTTTCTGCTCCATAAGGTTTGTGGCTTTTAGGGGAGCAGCAGGGATCGAGAGAGAGTTACATTACTAATGTGCTGCTACGTACCACAGCCGAGCGCTTTCAGTCTGTTTTCCTTCTCTTTCCTAATGTTCAGATTTGAGTACCGTTTTTTGAAGGAATGAAACTGCACTGAAAATCTGGGGTTCAAGATCTAATTTATATCTGGAAATAAACTGAATATTTGATATAAAAACAAAAAATATATCCCTGATGGAGGGTGTTACGACTCCCTATTTTGGCTGTTGATATTATTATAAATGTCTAGGGAAATAAGGAAGTCAACACAAAAAAATTAATTAATATAAAATAATTAAAGATGTTTCAAAATCAAGCACATACAACAAGTAGTGAATATAGCAATCAGAAATAACTCTAAGTAAACCACAAATCACAATTACAACAAAACACGAATATGATGGACAGCGTTACGGACCAGTGAGAGCAATCTAAGAAAAAACACGCTCTCCCGTCTTGCGTCACTTCCGAGTCCTTATAGGAGATGAGAATGCCTGATTGGTTCAGAGATCGTTGTCATCATCACGTTGACTGGGAGGATTGATTGGGCTGACATCCAATCACCGGATCTGAAAGTACTTAACAATCAGAACAAGGCAGACATCAAAAAGAAAACACCTCCCACAGCATTACGGGACGTAACACCCTCACCCTTTAAAAGGAAAACATACATGTTTGACAAAGACAAAATGAACATACCAATCTTTAAACTCGAGACAGAGCATCTGCCACAACATTCTCTGTACCTCTTTTATACTTAATCTCAAGGTTATAATTCTGAATGATGAGGGACCATCTCATCAGCCTCTGGTTCTGGTTACGCATACGTAAAATAAAAGTTAGTGGATTATGATCGGTGTAAACGACTACAGGAAGAATAGAGGAACCAACATACACCTCGAAATGTTGAAGTGCTAACAACAAGGCCAAAGCCTCCTTTTCTATTGTTGAATAGTTACGTTGGCTTCTATGAAACTTTTTAGAGTAATAGCAAACAGGATGATTGATTTCGCCCTTATCCTCCTGTAAAAGAACAGCACCAGCTCCTACTTCACTTGCGTCAACCTCCAGCTTGAACGCTACCTCAAAATTTGGAGCAGACAACACGGGCTCACTACACAACAGCGCTTTGATGTTGTCAAAAGATGTCTGACATTCAGGTGACCATACAAAAGTTTCTGAAGGACTAAGTAGAGCAGTTAACGGAACCGCCACAGAAGAAAAGTTCCGGCAAAAGCACCAATAGTATCCGGCCATGCCCAGAAATCTACGCAACTCCCGTCTGGTCCTTGGTGCTGTAAATTCACTAATAGCTGTAATTTTTGCTGTTAACGGTCGCACTTGTCCTTCTCCCACTTGCTTACCTAAATAGGTCACAGTTGCTTTGCCAATCTCACATTTGGATAGGTTTAAAGTCAAAAATGATTTCTCTAGACGTTCAAATACTGTCTGCAACAACGATACGTGTTCAGGCCAACTCTGTGAATAAACAATCAAATCATCAAGATAAGCGATACGTTGGGAACATCAGCAAGCACTAAATTGACCAGTCTTTGAAATGTAGCAGCGGCATTTCTCAACCCAAACGCCATAACGTTGTACTGCAGAAAGCAGTCTGGGGTCACGAAAGCTGAAATCTCGGATGCTCTGGCAGTCAAAGGAACCTACAAGTATCCTTTAAGTAGATCGAGTTTACTCACAAACTTTGCTGATCCTACACTATCGACACAATCTTCCATTCTCGGCATTGGAAAACAATCGGGTATCGTCACAGCATTGACACGTCGGTAATCTGTACAAAAGCGTTTAGTGCCATCTGATTTCTGCACTAATAAACATGGTGAACTCCAAGGGCTAATACTAGGCTTAGCCAGCCCTTTCTCCAACAAATACTGAGTTTCCTGTTTCATTATACTTCTCTTAACAGTGTTCACCCTATAAGGGTGTTGTTTAATGGGCGGTGCATTACTAACTACAATATCATGTTGCAACACGTTCGTTAGTGTAGGAGCATCACCTAAAATGGAAGGAAATCTGTCAAGAAGCTCAACGACATCCTGCCGTTGATCATCATCCAGATGACCTAGAACATTTGACAAATTCCCAAGAGTTTCAGAATTTGATAACCTGGCAGACAACAGCGGTACATCAGACTCCAGTAATCCATCCAGGTCAGCATTCTCCTGTTCCACAGATGGGCTCGTGTCACAGGCAACCCCTACTGGAAAGACAGCATCACTTTTTCCCTCTGTGGTAAGAGATTCTGCAGCCTCTCTAGAATTATATGCTTTTAACATATTAATGACACACCCGCTTTTGCCGCTTTCTATCAGGAGTTCTCACTACATAATCGGTGTCACTTTTTTTTTCCAGGATCTCGTATGGCCCAGAAAATCGTACGGATAAGGCAGATCCAGGAACTGGAAGCAAAACCAATACTTGATTACCTACTGCAAAAGATCTATTCTCAGCACCTTTATCATAATGCGCTTTCATTTTCCCCTGAGCTTTAGACAAAGCCTCTCGAGCCAAAGTACAAGATTCCTGTAATCTTTCACGAAACCTACTTACATACTCTAGCACATTTGTTTTCTCATCATTCTCAATGCCCAACATTTTCTCTTTCAATACTTTCAAAGGTCCCCTCACCGTGTGCCCGAAGACCAATTCAGACGGACTAAACTTAAGAGATTCCTGAATAGTTTCTCGAATTGCAAATAAAAGCAATGGAACACCTTCATCCCACTCGTTTCCTGTCTCACTGCAATATTTCCTCAACATTGCTTTTAATGTCTGGTGAAATCTTTCCAACATCCCCTGACTTTCAGGATGATAAGCGCTAGATATACGGTGTGTAATATTCAGTGTCTTAAAAACTTGTGAGCAAAATTTGGACAAAAAGTTGGTTCCCTGATCTGTCTGTATGACCTTTGGTAAACCAAATGTGGTGAAAAACTTGATTAAAACTTTAACAACTGCTTTAGCTGTAATTCTATGCAGTGGAATAGCCTCTGGATATCTGGTAGCAGCACACATAATTGTGAGCAAAAACTGGTTACCAGACTTAGACTTTGGTAAAGGCCCCACACAGTCTACTATGACGTGCTCAAAAGGTTCACCCAACACCGGAATTGGAATCAAAGGAGCCGGTGGAATCACCTGGTTAGGTTTATCTACAAACTGACAGACATGACAAGTTTTACAGTACTGTATTACATCACGCTTAAGACCATGCCAAAAAAAATGTTTAAGGATGCAGTTGTAGGTCTTGGTTATTCCTAAGTGCCCTGCTAATATATGATCATGCGCTAGTGACAAAACCTGCTGTCGAAAGGCAGTAGGAACTACCACCTGGTAAACCATGTTCCACTCATTCACTACAGAATTACTTTTATTCCATCTTCGCATAAGTAAGCCATCTTTAACAAAAAATGAAACATTACCAGATTCACCATCCTCAACTAATTTGAAACACTTTGCTAACGAAGGATCATTGTTTTGAGCATCTATGAGTTTCTCACGGGTTACTGTTAATGGCAAAGGGTCGCTCATTACAAGTTCCCTCCCCTCCTCAATGTCATCAGACTTGGTTTCTGCAATTTCTTCAGGCTCACCATCTGTACATAAGAAAGAGTCAACTAACGATAGGTCATTATCTTTCTTAGCCTGGGCACGTGTAACAGCACATGCAGGAAACGCACTGGGATATTTCTGAAACAGCTCATCTGTCTTAGGCTGGGTTAGTGGAGTATCCATTACTTCTAGTGAAGGTATCACTTTCCCACCAGCTAAATCATTACCTAAAATGAAAGACACACTTTTCACTGGTAAAGCAGGGCGTACTCCTACCTCCACAAAATCTGTGATCACTTCACACTGAAGATGGATACGATGTATGGGCACCTTCATAACCTCCATACTGAAACTTTGTACTAACCTACTGGAACCAACTGAAGATTGATCTGAAAACGGCAAGACATCAGCACATACGAACGACTGTGCAGCTCCTGTATCACGTAACACCTGAACTTCAACCTGGTCCTCTTTCCTGCTTGTAAATGACACAAAACCTTTAAACAGAAAAGGCAAATAAGTAGGATCTGGCAACTCATCTCTTTGTTCAGACGACAAACACGAATTAACAGAGTTAACAAATTCCACTTATTTTTTCGGAAAGTACTGCTTACGTTTCAAAGATAGACAGTCAGCTATCACATGTCCTTTCCTATGACAATAAAAACATTCTCGAGTCTCTTTAGACTTCTCACCATTTTGTTTAGTCGGTTGAACGTTCACTGATGACCTCGGTACAAAACTCTTTTCAGAACTGGGAGTACCTGGTGAAAAAGGTTCAAAAGGTGGCAAAACAACCCCGACATCAACCTCGGTCTCCGTTGCGGCCCTTTCTACCTCCTCTTTACCTACTTCAAACTCATCCTGCCCCTCGCCAACAGGATCTGTCTCTTTGTCAACGTCAGGCTGTTTTAACATCCCCAAATCACAAAGCCAATCAATCACTTCAGTTTTAATCTGTTTCTTTAACGATTGCTTTGCAATTGGAATTTTGAAGTGGGTAGCTATTAAACACAAGTCATCTTTCCTACATTTTTCAATCACCTCCAACGAGGGATTCTCAAGAAAACCTTGCAAATTAAAGGCCATGAGTATTCTTAATATTATCACAATTTGCAATAACATACCTCATAATAAAGAACAAGTACTCTACCCATCAACTAAGTCACGCTGTCCACCACGAACTGCGTTTGCATCAGAACAACACAACTCTTTATTCAATAACAATACTGTTAACAAAACAGCTCCCCAATTACAGCAGTAAATAAACTTTTGGGACGAGCCCCCAATTATGTTACGACTCCCTATTTTGGCTGTTGATATTATTATAAATGTCTAGGGAAATAAGGAAGTCAACACAAAAAAATTAATTAATATAAAATAATTAAAGATGTTTTTAGAATCGGGGAAGCTGCCTGTTAGTTAAAGAATAAGATGTGTGAAGTAATGAATCAAACAGAAACCACAAGTGCTTTGTCAGAAAACTTTAGTGAGGAATTATGTTAATCACAAAGTTTCATTCAGTTACTTTTCATATTTACAATAATGATGAAAACGTCAAAGAGGAAAATAAATGATATTTACAATTTATATACGTTGGAAAAACTCAACAGTTTGAGACGTGAGTGGAGCTGAAAGCAAAGAAATTAATAAAACAAAACCACCTACTATCTTTGACCAATTCAACGCTAATCTAAGTAAAGAAAAAGAAAGCAAATCTTCGGCGTAAACGCCAATTAACTACACTCACTAACAAAACATAAATACACACCACAGCTCTCACTCCTATCCTAGTGTTTCTATACAAGCGATACACTACATGTTGCATTGTGTAGGTCACGTGACATACTAACCTTGTCTCAGCACTATGAGTCAAGAAATAAATCCAGTCATCAACACTTGATGAGAAAGTGAGAATCGAGTTGAGTCAAAATTGAGCACATACAACAAGTGGTAATCCAGTCATCAACACTTGATGAGAAAGTGAGAATCGAGTTGAGTCAAAATCAAGCACATACAACAAGTAGTGAATATAGCAATCAGAAATAACTCATAGTAAACCACAAATCACAATTATAACAAAACACGAATATGATGGACAGCGTTACGGACCAGTGAGAGCAATCTAAGAAAAAACACGCTCTCCCGTCTTGCGTCACTTCCGAGTCCTTATAGGAGATGAGAATGCCTGATTGGTTCAGAGATCGTTGTCATCATCACGTTGACTGGGAGGATTGATTGGGCTGACATCCAATCACCGGATCTGAAAGTACTTAACAATCAGAACAAGGCAGACATAAAAAAGAAAACACCTCCCACAGCATTACGGGACGTAACAGAGGGAACGGAGACGTTATGTCATGGCGACATAGGGGATTTACTTGGAAGCCCCGATCATCTCTGACTAAAGAGAAAACGCCAATGAAATTGGCTAGTGGATTTTGCATACCTGAGCCACTCCCCGTGCATACGGGTATAAAAGGGCGACAGGTGCGTCCACTGATTGGGTTTTACACTGAGGAGCCGAGACGAGTCCCTGGCAACCAGCGATGGTTCAAGATTGTGGCATGGGGACATAACGTCTCCGTTCCCTCCATCAGGGAACGGGGGTTACGTACGTAACCTAGACGTTCCCTATCTGTCGGTCACTACGAGTTATGTCGTGACGACATAGGGGTCCTATATAAAGTGCCACAAGGTGAACCCCGTCACAACCTTGTGGCTGCAGATGTTGACAAGCGAGCGCGTGACAGACAAATGCCATGCAAGAGGTTGCAACCTTCCTACCGCCCCAGCGCAAATTTGCTAACCTTGGTGCCCACCGGGACCACGGAGTACATCGCTGCTGGAGATAGCCAAGCCGCTGTTCCTTTCCCACGGAATTAGAAGAGATTTCGACCTTCAGTGAAAGACGGCTTCAAGTCTTTCCTATTTGTTGTTACAGCTTGTCGTAACGGCAGGGAAGCGAGCCTTCCAGAGAAGGGCGCTACGGAGGCCACATCCTGCCCGAAGGGAGGTAACATGTGGAGACACTGATATGGACTGGCCCAGGCTTGGGGCAGTACTACATAAGACTGGGCTCTGGGGCAGATCCTACCTAGGAGTAGGGAGGAGGGCTGCCAGCAGAACCTGACAGAAGCTCTGTCACAGGGAAGACACGGGTTTACCGTGAAGGAAAACTTACCGTGAAAGAATACACATATGGGATTACCCGAAGGGGAATCAGGCTGACCGGAGACCCGGGGTGAGCTAACACCAGTACTGGGCCTGGCGTCAGACTGCTCCACCCAGTCTTACTAACGGGGGTGCTTGGAGGATTCCACCAGGGTTCACCGTCTGGGGAAATGAACTGGGGGAGAAAAAAGGCGCTCGTATCCCCGGGTGAGGGGGAATGGCGCAGCAAGCGTGACACCGGCCAGTTCTTCCCGCCCATTACTTTCCAAACACATGGGAAGAAACTGGCTCGACGTGGAGATTGTAGAATCTTGCGAAGGTGTTCGGTGCCGCCCAGCCCGCAGCTCTGCAGATGTCTGCCAAAGAGGCGCCGTGCGCCAACGCATGGGAGGAGGCAACATTCCTAGTGGAGTGAGCCCTCACCCCCAGGGGGCATGGCTCGCCTTGCGACTGGTACGCCAAGGCGACGGCCTCCACTTTCCAGTGGGCCAACCTTTGTTTGGAGACAGCCGTTCCTTTCTGCTGCCCTCCGTGGCAGACAAAGAGCTGCTCGGAGCTTCTGACTCTCCGGGTGTGGTCCACGTATATGCGCAATGCTCTTACGGGCCACAGCAACGCTAAGTCTGGATCTGCCTCCTCCGAGGGCAGTGCTTGCAGGTTCACCACCTGATCGCGGAAGAGCGTGGTGGGAACCTTGGGCACGTATCCAGGCCGGGGTCTCAAGACAACGTGAGAGTAGACCGGCCCGAACACAAGGCACTCTTCACTTACCGAAAACGGCTGGAGGTCCCCGACCCATTTGATGGAAGTGAGCGCGGTCAGGAGCACTGTCTTAAGAGACAGGAATTTCAGCTCGACTGAGTCCAGCGGCTCAAAGGGGCCACTCTGAAGTCCAGCCAGGATGATAGAGAGGTCTCAAGAGGGCACAAGGGGTGACCTGGAGGGATTCATCCTCCTGGCCCCCTTCAAGAACCTCACGATGAGATCATGCTTTCCCAGGGGCCGGCCACCCACTGCATTGTGGTGAGCCGTAATAGCAGCTACATACACTTTCAAGGTGGAGGGTGACAGCCTACGCTCCAACCTTTCTTGCAGGAAAGAAAGCACTACTCCAATCGTGCATCTTCGGGGGTCTTCTCGGCGAGAAGAACACCAGGTCGCGAACAGACTCCATTTCAGTGCGTAGGTTTGCCTTGTTGAAGGAGCTCTAGCCTGAATGATGGCCTCTAATACTGCCGGTGGTAGACCACTCAAGTCTGCCGCGTCCCGTCCAGGAGCCACAAATGGAGTCTCCATAGATCTGAACACAGGTGCCATATGGTGCCGAGTCGCTGAGAGAGGAGATCCTTCCTCAGAGGAATGCGCCAGGGAGGTGCTGTCGCGAGGGAAATGAGTTCGGGAAACCAGGTCTGGGTGGGCCAATGGAGCGCGACCAGCAGGACCTGCTCCTCGTCCTCCCTGAGCTTGCACAGTGTCTGTGCGAGTAGGCTCACTGGGGGAAACGCATACTTGCGTAAGGCCCAAGGCCAGCTGTGTGCCAGTGCGTCTGTGCCAAGGGGGCCCTCGGTCAGAGAGAAGTACAGCTGGTAGGTGGGAGGACTCGGGCGAAGCAAACAGGTCTACCCGAGTTTCCCCGAATCGACTCCAGATCAGCCGGATCATCTCGGGATGGAGTCGCCACTCTCCGGGGAATGTGAGCTGTTGTGAGAGCGCGTCGGCCAGGCGATTGAGCTTCCCCGGGATGTGAACGGTGCGCAGTGACTTGAACTGCGTGTGACTCCAGAGGAGGAGATGGCGGGCGAGCTGTGACATGCGGTGTGATTGTATACCTCCCAGCCGGTTGATGTACGAGACCGCCGCAGTGTTGTCCGTGCGGACTAGCACGTGCTTGCCCAACAGCAGTGGCCGGAACTGCCATAAGGCTAAATGCACTGCCCACAGCTCTAGGCAGTTGATGTGCCAAAGCAGTCAGAGCCCTGTCCAGAGCCCCGAGGCTGCCTGCCTGTTGCATGTAGTGCCCCAGCCTGTGCTGGAGGCATCTGTTGTGACAACAGTATGCCGGGACACATGTTCTAGGGGCACCCCGGCCCGTAGAAAGGCAAGGTCCGTCCAGGGGCTGAGGGAGCGGCGACACTGCTGGGTGAGACCCACTCGCAGTGTACCATGGTGCCATGCCCACCTCTGGACCCGGGAGTGTAGCCAGTGCTGAAGTGGTCTCATATGAAGTAATCCGAGCGGCGTGACTGCAGCTGCGGATACCATATGCCCCAGGAGCCTCTGAAACTATTTCAGTGGTACCACATTCCTGCCTCTGAAGGAACTCAGACAGTTCAGCACTGCTTGGGCACATTCCTCCGTGAGGCGTGCCGTCATACTCACCGAGTCTAACTCCACATCGAGAAAAAAGATTCTCTGCACAGGAGAGAGCTTGCTCTTTTCCCAGTTGACCAAGCCGGAGCACCAAGTCCCTGTGATCGCCCAACTGCTCTCTGGATTGGGCTAGGATAAGCCAATCGTCGAGATAGTTGAGGATCCTGATGCCCACCTCCCGTAACGGGGTAAGGGCGCCTTCTACGACCTTCGTGAACACACGGGGAGACAGGGAGAGCCCGAAAGGGGAGGACCCTGTACTTCCATGCCCGACCCTCGAACGCAAACCGTAGGAACGGTCTGTGTCTTAGAAGGATCGAAACATGAAAGCAAGCATCCTTCAGGTTGATCGCTGCAAACCAATCCTGGGGCTGGATGCATTTGATAATTCACCTCCGCGTCCGCATCTTGAACGGGAGCTTGTGTAAAGCCCGGTTCAAAACTCGCAGATCCAGGACTGGTCGAAGGCCACCAAATTTCTTGGGTAAGATGAAGGGCTGTAAAACCCCTGCCTCTTCTCGGCTGGAGGGACCGGCTCGGTTGCAACCTTTGCCAGGAGGACAGCAATCTCCTCGTGCAAGACAGGGGCATTCCGGACTGCCACCGACGTCTCGAGAATGCCGTTGAACATGGGTGGTCGCCTGGCGAACTGAATCGCGTAGCCGAGTCGAATTGTGCACGTGAGCCAGCGAGACAGGCTGGGCAGCCTGAGCAGTGCCTCCGGACACTGTGCAAGCGGCTCCAACGGCACAATTGACATACCTGTGGTGGTGCAGCGAAAGGGAGTAGGGGTGGATGGTACAGAAGGCGGTGTGTTCTGAGGCATCCTCACCAAACTCCCTGGGTCCCAAACGGGACTGGCCAGGGGTGCGTGGGGAGGAATGTCGTCCCCGAAACATACTCTCTTGGCTACTGGCAAAATGGGTCATGGGCGAAAGTGAGGAAGCAGGGCATCGCACATTGTCGTCCCATGGACCTGAGAACCCGGAGGAAAAGGAAATTGCTCTTTCTTGAGAAAGTGGGTACCGCTGGCCCTTGGACAACGGTGGAACAGAAACAAAAGATTCTCCTCCCGGCCCTCCACCAGGGGAATGAGTGGCGCTGCTCTCGCCGTCTCCTGAGAAAGAGCAAGTTCCAACATTTCCGGTTTCCCACGTCAGGGCCGATTCGTCGACTTCCTGGACGACTTGGGGCCTGGCTGGGACACGGGGGGGCGCCTCTCTACTGCGAGAGGCTCGACGCGCCGGCCTAGGTATCGATTCGGCCTGGGGTGGAGCAGCTCTGGAGGACGCAGGAGGGCGCCCACGGCGATGGGCAGACTGAGGCCTGGCCTCGGGGGCAGCGGTGGATGGTACATCACGCCGGGGCAGGTGTGCTGGATCGCCTCGGTCTGCTGCTGTACCGCTGAGAACTGCTGGGCAAAGCCCTCGACGGTGTCGCCGGGGCGTCGAGAAAGCGTGCTTTGTTGACGTCCTTCATCTCTGCCAGGTTGAGCCAGAGATGGCGCTCCTGGACCACCATGGTGGACATCGCCTTCCCGAGAGACCGCGCTGTGACTTTCGTTGCTCGTAGAGTGAAGTCAGTCGCCGTGCGCAGCTCCTGCATCAACCCCGGGTCAGTACTACCCTCGTGCACCTGTTTGAGCGCCTTGGCTTGGTGAACCTGCAGGATAGCCATGGTGTGCAGGGCGGAGGCTGCCTGGCTCGCAGCACAATAAGCTTTGGCCGCGAGAGCGGCTGTCAGCTTACAGGCCTTGGATGGGAGACGCGGACGGTTCCTCCAAGTGGCGGCGTTTCTTCTGTTGACCTCCAACCCGATGCTCACGGCTGCCCGGGCAAGCATGGCCGTCAGCTCTGGGTCCGGTGCGGCGACAACACCCGAGGGGGGCAGCCCCACCAATCCTTCATCCTCAGAGGACGTGAGCCCATCCCCCGATGCTGCGATCGACATCCTATCTACAGATGGCGCACCGAATGAAATACTGGGTGCCCTGTGGGACAAACCAGCGAAATCACCCGGGAATAGCACGGGATGTTCGCTGCATGAGGAGTAAGAGGTCTGTGGGGGCGTGCCCGGCGGAGAGGCTCTTACTGTGACCCTCAGATCTCCCAGAGCGCCAGCCGGTCGATTCTCTGCTCACAGAAAGACCAGCACGGGTGGCGGCAGAGGGTGCCAATCCTTTCATAAAGGAAAGGCGAGATCGCAATGAAATCATGCTCATACGCCCACAACAGGCGCATGAGTCATCCACGAATGCATCTTCAGCGTGTTGGAAGCCCAGACACTGAAGTCAACGATCTTGAAAAAGACGCGATCGTCCGTGATTTGCTCTTTTAGAATTTGCTCTCTTAGTTGAAGTGCCCAGGGGAAATCGCTGATGAGAGGGACTCCTCTGATCGCACCGTTACGCCAACCAGGAACAAAACAAAGATGAAAGGCTTTGTGGAGATCAGCACTCTTCTCATCCACTCGGCTCCGAAGCAAAAAGCTAATCAGTGGACGCACCTGTCGCCCTTTTATACCCGTGTGCACGGGAAGTGGCTCAGGTATGCAAAATCCATTAGCCAATTTCATTGGCGTTTTCTCTTTAGTCAGAGATGATCGGGGCTTCCAAGTAAATCCCCTATGTCGTCACGACATAACTCGCAGTGACCGACAGATAGGGAACTATGATTCAGCACAGTTTTCTTTTGAGATTCTATCAATTACTTTCTCTTATGTTTTTCCAAATCTGTATGTTTCAAAGTATTTTTTCTTCTTCATACAATGAAAGTCAAAGGGGTCCTAAACAACATTGGACCCCATTAAAAAAAAATATATATATATATAAAATCTTATGCATTAATTGTATTGAATATGCACTTCTAGGTCCCGCTTTTGCTAGTTTAATGAGGGGAAAAACAGTTGGCGCGCCTGGCGCATGGTCTAAAATGGTCAGCCCTATTCTCTTAATAAGTAATGGGTGTGTTTTGGGCATAATGTGCAATAAAGCAATCAGAGTCTCATCTCCCATTCCCTTTAAGAGCCAGTTGCACTCGCGCCATGGCAGATTAGCTATTTACACAGCAAAATTTGCAAGCGTAAAAACTGAATGCATCTCTGAGGAAATGGAGCTGCTCGTGTGCGAGCAAATAGCCTAATTCTGATACATGCAAAGACTATCCATTATGACATGTTTGTGTGCTGTTGCTTATCCCTGTGTGTGTAATAAGCAGTGTACGTTTGTTGTGGACCCACCTATAGGTGCATATTACTAACGCACTCTTTAAATAACAAAAAAATACTGTGCCATTGACTTTAAACCAGGTTTTAGTTGGTCAATGGCTCAGTCTATTTCAGTTGCCTCAAAATAGCAACACTCCATCAATGCGCCTGAATACACCTCGTTTTCAGACCAGCATGCCCATGGGCGCACAAATGGTCACACATGCATTGGTAACCTTTTATTTCAATTGTCCACTTTAGATATTCTACTATTAGTAAGTAACTAGCAGTCATTAGAGTATTGGCAAACGGTCTACTTAATATCTTCTAACACTTTATTTTCATGGGTCCACAACATACAAGATACTGACTATGAGAAATTTTGCAAGTATATGCCAACTTATTCTACGAACTCTAAACCTACCCAACTGAGAGTTAGTAGACATGTAGTTGCAAATTAATGAGAATTAGTTGACATGTAGTTACAAAGTTACTTAGTAGAATGTCTAAAGTGGACTATCGAAATAAAGTGTAACCAATACATTTGTTAGTTAAACAATGTGGCGCGGGATGTGAAAATGATAACTGCGTTAGGCTGAATCTAATAAAAAAAACACTTGTGTGACGCGGCTGGTGCCGCAATGCGCCGGATGTATGATAAGGCCCATAATGTATTTTATAGTTCAAAAGTATGATTAAAAAAAAATCCTGCACTTGCAGATAATATGATATTGAACATAAAATTAAAGGCTGCTTAAGTGTTCTTAAACACTTTTATGACTTAACACATTTATGCATAGTTTTAAAATGTACACTTTGTGATAGTCAGATTAAAAGTTCATTCTAAGTTTTTATAATCTTTTGTTGTTTTTTAAATGTACTGACTATCTGTCAGACCTGTGTCCCCGTGTCTTGTGTCTCCCTTCCTCTTGTGCCCATATATGGTCCTTCCTGTTTCCTTTTCATTATTAGTTCAGTTAGTCCCAGTCATGTGTCTTGATTATGTTCCAGGTGTGTCTACTTAGTTATGTGTAGCATGTACTAAGTAACGCCCAGTTCACAATTAATGAACTGTGAGATTTCTTGGACCAGAAATCAGAAGACCAAGATCGACTCACTAGAGCGAAAGGCAGCAGAGGACATCGAAATAACAATGAAACAAAATAAATACTAGGACCACTGGGATGCAGTTACTCAAAGAAAAGGTAAGTGTATTGTTCTGAGAGTTTGTTTCTTTTAATAAATTGTAATCCTTTTGAAATTAAAATAATAACAATAGACAAAACCCAATTAAAGTAACAATAGTTCAAAACAAAAATATGAGAGTTAAAAACCAGTTCAGTGTATCAAAACCTATTTACAAATTTCAACATCAATCTTTGAAATTCAACCTCAGTTTTCTCAATTTCAATATCAGTATCTCAATATCAAGTTCAGAACACAGTCTTCAAATCAGAGTCCCAATTCCAATTGTTAATGAATAGTAATGTTCATTAATAGAAGAACAGTTCAATCCATGAGAAACAAAACACAAAACTTTGTCTCCAACGAAATCCAGGTGAATTTGAGAATTTTTTTTTGCAATTCTGTCCTACCGATCAGAAAAAAGTTTACACTCTGTTTCCAGGTACGAACAATGGGATGGCTTGCCAGTCCAAACCAGGAATAGGAATCCACGGCCCGGATAAAATTCAGGATCACAACAGCAGTTCTTCAAACACTCAAGGAAGAGAAAAAAAAAAAAGAAAAGAAAACTAACAAAAAAAAAACCCGGCCTTGGAAAAACAAAGCCAAAAACAATCATCAGTAACATTCATTCAAATAAACAGTTTCAAATGACTAAAGCGTCTGCTTCAATTATTTGCATATACACAACACATACATGCAAGTCACCCATGTGCTCAACTAACCCACTAGAGTCTAAGCACAGTGTTAGCAAAGCTAGCACTGCATGGTGTACATTTCACAAGAGAAAATATCATGTCTTCACAAATAAAACACCTTGAACAATAACTTCAACAACTTGAACAATCATATACTCTCAGATCGTACTGAAGCACAAATTAAAGCATTTAACATTTTTACATTATTCCTTGTTAACTATACAATTTCCAATAACTGTATTCACATTCAATTTAATTGAATACATTTCATATAATGAAATTTGTACTCACCAAGGAGAAATGTATCAGAAGAAAAAAAAAGAAATTAAGTATTCCTCCAAAGAAATACTAATTAGGCTCTATTTCATCAGCTTCTCTTCGCGTCTCTCTCAGTGCTGTTTCTAATCGTGTCTTTCTCACAGTGTGAATTTATAAGCTATATCTTAAGTTATCTTTTAATTGGCTAACAATCCAACACTAAATCATTAAACTGTTTGCTCTCACTCTTGCGTCGTTCGTGTCTCGTATTCTCTTACTCGCAGGCAGTCTTCTGGAACTTTCCCATCAAAGGCGGAGCTAACCTTTCACCTTACCAATCAGAAATCGGATTAGGAATTTTTTTATTTATTTGAATTATTTATAACAATATAAATAAATGTAACGTTATGGGGTGGGGATTCTCAGTCTAATAATTTTACAGCAGCAAGAATAAAATAATATTTCCTATAAATATTAGTGACCTAGATGAATGATCTGGGTTACACTCTCCTCTCTTGAATGTATGCAGGTCCCTCTGCATGCTTGAATTCAGATGGTTTCAACCGGAGAGTAATTCCTTGAGGGATTCAGGTCTTCTAAAGAGGTAGTAATTGCAGTACTTAGACTAGAGAACAAGGACTGAATAACTAAACTGAGAGGATTACCCATTTGCGGGTAATTAAGTCTGTTTGGGGGTTCACAGTGTCTTGAACAGTCTGAGATCTTCAGCTTCAGTTGCTTCACTCCGGTTCTCTTGAGACTCTCTGGAAATGCAACTTTCTCTTTGGATGGAATGGTTACTTCCTTCATCTTTCCTGCTTGAATATTCAGAGGATTCACTATCAGTATAATTTCCTTTCAAATTGATCAACCGAGCTTTCATCAAGAACTTCAACTTCAGGCAGATTTGATAGGCTGCTCTCTACCGGTTGCTCTGAAGTAGGATGATCGGCCTCCTGTGGATTGGAGGTTTCCACTTCAGGTAAGTTTCCTTTATCAAAAGGTTCTGTCGAGATAGGATGTTCTTCATCCTTTTCCATCACAGGTTCAGCACCAGGTAAGTGAACTGCACTTCTACTTTTGGAAGAAGGAATAGGTTCTGAGTTAGACAGAATTCTGTTTTCAATCTCGAAGAACTTTCCAGGGTCATAATAGTCCACGGGATCATGCTCTGACTCTGAATGTTCACTCAAGCTTCCAGACTCTTCAGGTTCCTCAGCACATCTGGCTCTAGTCCTGGGTTTCCGAATCACTTTTCTTTCAACAGACTCATCAGGTGCAGTTGTCGACAGGAATCCACAAGGCAGCAGCAGATCCCTGTGCAGAGTTCTCAGAGGTCCATACTTTCTTTCTGGTTTAACCGTGTAAACCGGTAAATCACCTGCTTTCTTTGTCACAACGTAAACTTCAGGTTCCCACTTATCCGCAATCTTGTGTTTGCCTTTCAGACAAACATTTTTCACAAGTACATGATCACCGACATCAAGAGTGGAAATAACAACATGTTTGTCATACCTCTTCTTGTTTCGTTCCGCTACCATTGCAGCAGTTTTCGTTGCAACCCTGTAGCTTTCTTCCAGTCGGCTCTTGAGACCTTGGACGTACTTGGAGTGTGATTCAGACTGTCCATCCACAGGTAAACCAAATGCAAGGTCAATCGGTAGTCGCGGTTGTCTCCCGAACATTAGTTTGTATGGAGAGAATCCGGTCACATCACTCTTCGTGCAGTTGTAGGCATGCACTAGAGGTTTGACGTAATCCTTCCATCTTGATTTTTCCTTGTTGTTCAAGGTTCCAAGCAGCTGTAGAAGTGTCCGATTAAAGCGTTCTACCGGATTGCCTCTCGGATGGTAGGGGGTGGTTCTAGTCTTGGATATTCCAGCCACTTTACACAGTTCTTTAATTGTACGAGAATCGAAGTCTGTACCTTGGTCGCTATGGAGTTTTTCTGGGAATCCATAGTGCACCAGAAAATTATCCCATAAACATCTGGCTACTGTCTGGACTTTCTGATTCCATGTTGGTACAGCCACGGCGTACTTGGTGAAATGGTCTGTTATCACCAGTATGTCCTTGGTGTTACTTTGGTCTGGCTCTAGTGACAGGCCATACAAACTAACTCCAGCGGTCTGCTTGTTCTGATGTTCACCAGTGGAGCAGCTTTCTCTGGCAGAGTCTTTCGTCGAACACAACGCTCGCAGGTTTTGATTTTCTTTTCTACCGCTGATGACATCTTGGGCCAGAAGAATCTTGATCGAACAAGGTCGAGAGTTTGCTCGATCCCCATGTGATTCATTTCATCATGGAGTTCTTTCAAGACCATATCACGAAGATCAGCCGGCAATGCTAGTTGGTACGATGAGTCTTCGTGCTCTTGTCTCCTGAACAGTATGCCATTTCTCAACTCAAGACGATTCCATTCTTTGAACCATGGAATCTGGCTCGGTGCCAATCTTCATTGCCCCGTAGACCTTCCAGACAATACAGGACTGAGTTGGAGAGAGGGGATCTACCTGTGTCCGGGCCAGAACCCACCCATCGTCCACAGAGTCCGGGAGCCCATCAGCCCAGAATCCAGATGCCCGGTCAGAAGTCCAAACCACACCAGCCCTCTTGTGTGGCCATGAACCCA
Organism: Oxygymnocypris stewartii; assembly: GCA_003573665.1. NCBI lineage: Eukaryota > Metazoa > Chordata > Actinopteri > Cypriniformes > Cyprinidae > Oxygymnocypris > Oxygymnocypris stewartii. The sequence continues at coordinate 203,689 of QVTF01003362.1, forward strand.
GAAGTGGGTTTTGAACAGCGCTGACCTGGGGGTTAAGGTTGCAGACCCGGCTATAACTTCTGTCCGGTCAGGACTGAAATCAGTTTTCCATCCTCCGTTGTCAGCTCCCCCTACCAATCCAGTCCTCCGATCAGAACCTGCGGGATAAGTAGCGGCGCCGTTCGTCACTCACCCAAGCCCAGAACCAGCTCCTAGCAAGGTTCGAGGTTCTTTATTATTCGTCACATACACTATCATACAGGGTATAATCAGTAGTGATATGTAAGTCAGGACAGGTCCGTTTAATGGACCGTGCAAAAGAAATAAAAATAAAACAATGAAACATAACACAAGAGAACATATATATAAATATAGGTAAGAATAAAATAAAAATATGAACAAATAATAAAATAAAATAAGGAGTAAAATGTGAAATGAGATAAAATGTGCAATACAGTATATTGTGGATTAATAAATATTAATATAAACAGGGATGTGCAAGAGGAATGTGCAAACAGGTTGTACCGGGTATACACATATAGCAGCAATGCGGATGATGGAGAATAATGGATGTTTTTACAGTTTATTAAATTGAGCCCTGTAGATGTTATGATGTTATGAGACTGAGTTTGAGTTTAAGAGCCTGATGGCCTGAGGGAAGAAGCTCCTCCTCAGTCTCTCAGTTTTTGCCATCATGCTCCTGAAGCGCTTGCCAGATGGCAGTGAAATGAAAAAATGGTTACCGGGGTGATTTGAGTCCTTGATGATTTTAGTAGCTCTGCTTTTGCAGCGTTTGAAGTAGATGTCCTGCAGAGAGGGGAGAGCAGACCCTGAGATGCGCTCAGCTAAGCGCACGACTCTCTGCATAGCTTTGCAGTCCTGGTTTGAAGAATTATCATACCACACTGAGATGCACTGAGAGTCAGTACACTTTCTATGGCCCCTGAATAGAACGTTTTCAGGATTGCTGATGAGACCCTGAATTTCCTCAGCTGTCGCAGATGGTACAGTCTTTGCCTGGCTTTCTTGACCTGTGTTTGGATGTGTGCAGTCCATGTCAGGTCCTTGGAGATGTTTACACCGAGGTACTTGAAGCTGCTCATCCTCTCTACAGGGGTCCCACTGATCATAAGAGGAGTGTAGGGCCGCTGCTGTCTCTTCCTGAAGTCTACAATCAGCTCTTAAGTTTTGCTTACGTTCAGAGAGAGACAGTTGTCCTGGCACCATGATGTAAGTCTCTCCACCTCACCCAAGTATGCGGTCTCATCATTGTTGTTTATGAGGCCCAAAACCACAGTATCATCAGCAAATTTAACAATAGAAGTGGAGCTGTGAGAGGACACACAGTCGTGTGTGTAGAGAGAGTAGAGCAGGGGACTCAGGACACCGCCCTGCGGGGCTCCTACATTCAGGGTGATGGAGTTGGAGGTGAACTGGCCCATTTTCACCACTTGTGGTCTGCCAGTGAGAAAGTCTTGAATCCAGTCACAGAGTGAAGTGTTTAGGCCAAGGTCTGAGAGTTTGACAGCTAGCATGGTGGGGACTATAGTGTTGAAAGCTGAGCTATAGTCAATGAATAGCAGCCTGACATTTTTGCTGTCAATGTGTGTGAGGGAAGAGTGCAGTACCTGAGAGATGGCATCATCTGTAGACCTATTTGGCCGATAGGCAAACTGAAGAGGGTCCAAAGTAGCAGGGATGGAGGAGCAAATGTGTTTCTTTAAAAGTCTCTCAAAAACATTCATGACTGTCGATGTAAGGGCAACAGGACGAAAGTCATTCAGGCAAGAGGGTTTACTGTTCTTAGGGACAGAGATGATGACAGATTTTTTTAAATGAGGTGGGAACCACAGAGGTAACAAGGGACTCATTAAAGATGGAAGTAAACAAACCAGCAAGCTGATCGGCGCAGGACCTCAGAACGCGGCCAGTAATCCCATCAGGTCCGGCTGCTTTCCTGATGTTCACTCTCCTTAGTTCCCTTTGAACCTCATCCTCCGACACGGTGAATACATGATCGCTGCTCTGTCTGCTGTTTCCTGACGCGCTGATCGGCAGAGTCGCGCCGCCGTTACATTCAAAGTGGCCGTAGAAGGTGTTTAGCTCTTCGGCCAGCAATGGATCTGCTCTCACCTCGTTGTATGCGGCAGTTCGATGGTTAACCGCAGCACGGATTGTTCTGTCCACCCACGGTTTCTGATTAGAGAATGTCCTTATTGTTACTGTTTCAGTAGCTTGCTCGGTTAGCGTGTTGATAAAGCTTATTGCTACATCTGTGAACTCGCTGACGTCAGCTGAACTTGTCCAGAACATGTCCCAGTCGATGTCATCAAGAGTCGCCTGTAGCATAGCTTCAGAGTGGGGGGACCAGCGCGTCACTTCCCTCTCCACCGGGGATTCCTGAACGATCCTTTGTTTATATTCCGGTGTGAGGAAAATGGCAGCATGGTCCGATTTGCCAAAAGCCGGCAGGGAACGAGCTTTGTAGGCATTCTTGAACTGGGTGTAGCAATGATCCATTGTATTCTGACCTCTAGTTGGACAGGATATATGTTGTTGAAAGTTCGGCATGACCTTCCTGAGGTTGGCTTTGTTGAAGTCCCCCGCGATGATACATGCAGCATCAGGGTGTTTGTTGATGTAGCCGCTGAGCTCATCGTGGAGTTTGGACAAAGCCAAGCCAGTGTCTGCCTGAGGTGGAATGTAAACGGCAGTAACAATGATCGATGTAAACTCCCGGGGCAGATAGAATGGGCGGCAGATAATGGGGAGATGTTCCAGATCCTCCTAAGATCCTCCAAAGTCTCCGCTGGTCCTGTCCAGCTCTCCTTCATCGCCACTGGTTCCATCCTGTTCAGTGCTTCCCGAGTAGTCCCAAGTGTCCGCACTTCCAGAGTACCCCCTAGAGTCCGCGCTTCCAGAGCGCCACCTAGAATCCACGCTTCCCGAACGCCCTCAAGTGCCCGCTCTGCACGAGCGCCCTCAATTGCCTGATCCTCACGAGCGCCCTCAATTTTTTTTGGGGGGGGCTACCTGCCATGGCCCACGGAAACTACTGATCTACCATTGCCGCCCGAGACACCTGATCAACCAAGGCTGCCCGAGTCCCCGGATCCGCCATGGCCCACAGAGTCCCCTGATCCGCCATGGCCGCCCGAATCCCCGGATCCGACATGGCCGCCCGAGTAGGGATGGGTACCGAAACCCGGTATTTAATCGGTCTCGGGACTAAATTATGAAAGACCGGAGTATCGATAAGCTCTGATGTGCTGTAATGGTTCTGCTATCGGTGCTGGAGAAATTAAGAAAACACACATGCATTTATTATTGCTATATATACACATTATCTTGCAAATTCTATCTCACCAGAGTTGTCAGCTGTTTTTATGTGCAATAATAGTTAAACATTTGTCTATGATGCATTCAGAAGCGAGATCGCGTTCACATGGAGTTTTAGTGCGCAAAACATGAAAGCCCTTTTTAATCATGATAGAAGAGTGAACTAACCATTAAAACATATGCTTACACTTTAGGCCTGTGGCTGTTATATTAAACTACGTTTATAAAATTTTTTTTTTTTGGCCTCTAAGGATTATAGCCATGTTTCTTCTAGCACAACTTCCTGCCCTTCACAGCGGTGTGCGTTCTTTCCTTCCTGACCAAAACTTAATGTCCGAATCGGATAAATAATTTGTCGATTGTTGTAAAATGCCGTCTTTTTTGAGTCTTAAATTAACAGACTGCTTAATCAATGTTAATCAAAGAACAAAACGCAAAAAGAAAATCACCCACAGCTCTTATTCTGAATAAAGTTATAGCTTTAATAAGCATTAATCTATCAATACATAGAGTGAAAACTATGCAGTGTTCATTTACATTTGATCACTTTTAGATTTATTTTGTAGATATTACTTACCTGGATATTAATGTTAGTAGACCTTCATTAAAAAATTACAGCGCTGTTATATTATTTATTTAATTCATACATTTGTTTTATGGTATGACAAATGGTATATTTGTCAGTTTGTTTAACTTTGTTTCTTTGTTCATGTTCTTACTGTATATTATCTTGTGTATATAAAATTATGTATTTTATGTATGTAAAATTATTATGTATTTAAAATCCCTGCACACTGGTGCATTTACAAATGTATGTTTTATATTTATTTAATTAAATATTATTTTACATTTCAGAATATAAAGCAATGTTAATTCACAATCTCCTAATCTGTCATATATATATATATATAAACACACATATATACACACACACACACACACACATATATATATATATATATATACAGTGCTCAGCGTAAATGAGTACACCCCCTTTGAAAAGTAACATTTTAAACAATATCTCAATGAACACAAAAACACTTTTATATAAAAAAGTTTTATATAACATCTGTTTAACTTATAACATGAAAGTAAGGTTAATACTATAACTTAGATTACACATTTTTCAGTTTTACTCAAATTAGGGTGATGCAAAAATGAGTACACCCCACAACAAAAACTACAAAATCTAGTACTTTGTATGGCCTCCATGATTTTTAATGACAGCACCAAGTCTTCTAGGCATGGAATGAACAAGTTGGCGACATTTTGCCAGATCTATCCTTTTCCATTCTTCAAGAATGACCTCTTTTAGAGATTGGATGCTGGATGGAGAGTGATGCTCAACTTGTCTCTTCAGAATAGGTGTTCGATTGGGTTCAGATCAGGAGACATACTTGGCCACTGAATCACTTTCACCCTGTTCATCCTCAGAAATCCAACAGTGGCCTTAGATGTGTGTTTAAGATCATTGTCATGTTGGAAAAGTGCACGACGACCAAGGGCACGAAGTGATGGTAGCATCTTCTCTTTCAGTATAGAGCAGTACATTTGTGAATTCATGATGCCGTCAATGAAATGCAGCTCCCCGACACCAGCAGCCCCACATAAGGACACTGCCACCACCATGTTTCACTGTAGGCACCATGCATTTTTCTTTGTATTCCTCACCTTTGCGACGCCATACAGTTTTGAAGCCATCAGTTCCAAAAACATTTATCTTGGTCTCATCACTCCAGAGTATAGAGTCCCAGTAGTCTTCATCTTTGTCAGCATGGGCCCTGGCAAACTCTAGGCGGGCTTTTTTGTGCCTGGGCTTTAGGAGAGGCTTCTTTCGTGGACGGCACCCATGCATGCCATTCCTCTGCAGTGTACGCCGTATTGTGTCACGGGAAATAGTCACCCCAGTTTGGCTTTCTACTTCTTTAGATAACTGCAGTGAACTTGCATGTCGATTTTCTTCAACCCTTCTCATCAGAAGATGCTCCTGACAAAGTGTTAACTTCCATGGACGACCTGGACATCTCTGTGAGATGCAATTCCATCTTTTTTAAATGTTTGTACCACTTTTGCTACAGTATTCTGACTGATAAGTAACGCTTTGCTGATCTTCTTGTAGCCTTCACCTTTCTTGTGTAAAGAAATTATTTTCTTTCTCAGGTCTTGTGACATTTCTCTTCCATGTGGTGCCATTGCTGACAGCATGAAATGGGAAGGGGTTTTCTTTAAGTAACACCCTTTTATAGTCAACTGTCTGCTGAACACCTGTGTAATGAATAATTAGACTCACCTGTGGTTTAATTCTTGTTAAATTAGACATTTATAGTCTAAAATTTAGCTTTGCTCCCGAGACTTTCAGTGGGGTGTACTCATTTTTGCATCACCCTAATTTGAGTAAAACTGAAAATTTTGTTCTCTAAGTTATATTATTAACCTTACTTTCATGTTATAAGTTAAACAGATGTTATATAAAACTTAGTCTTGTCAACTGTCACAAATCTGTCTGTCCTCCATCCCAGCCAATCACAACGCACACCCGCACATGATTTCACCTGAGCCCTAATCAAGTCATTCAATCCTCATCACCTCAGCCTTCATAAACACCAGAACCAGAGCACTTCCTCGTCCAGTCTCGTCTCGACATTGTTGGACTCTCACACCATTCCATTTGATTGTTATTATCCGAGTTATATTGATTACTTACTTTCTGTGTCATCCTCAGTGTTTCCTCCTCGTCCTCTGTCCTCCTCCTTTCCGACACATCCTCCTGTTCCAGTCCTGAGTACCCCGTGTCTGTCCCCATCCACGATCTCCTGGACCTGGAAGGATACCATCTGTCTGATCTGCTCTTCACCCTCCAAAGTATCATCATACCTGTTACTCACCTGCTTCCTGCTGTTCATCTGTGAACTTATATTAAAATGTCACCATTTAACATCTCCCTTTGTGTCTGTGAGTCCTTCCGTAACATCAACATTTTGGAAAATGTTTTTGTGTTCATTGAGATATTGTTTAAAATGTTTATTTTCAAAGGGGGTGTACTCATTTACGCTGAGCACTATATATATATATATACACACATACTCAACACACACACACACACATATATATATATATATATATGTATACAAGTAAAACAAAAAGTACAGATAAGATTACCGGATCGATAAGCAGTATCGATAAGAGTAGTAATACCGTTAAAACCTTAACGATACCCATCCCTACGCCCGAGTCTCCTGATCCGCCATGGCCGCCCGAATCCCCTGATACGCCATGGCCGCCCGAATCCCCGGATCCGCCATGGCCGCCCGAGTACTCGGATCTGTCATGGCCGCCCAAGTCCCCGGATATACCATGGCTGCCGTTGGTCCCGGAACGGGCACCGCCCTGCCACCTGTCCTGTCTCCATGTCCCTTGAGCTCCCACCCCCCTTCTATCTGTCAGACCTGTGTCCCCATGTCTTGTGTCTCCCTTCCTCTTGTGCCCATATATGGTCCTTTCTGTTTCCTGTTCATTATTAGTTCAGTTAGTCTCAGCCGTGTGTCTTGTTAGTTCTGTCTATTTATAGTCTGTTCTGCCCCATGTTTCCTGTCGGTTGTTAAAAGTAATTCCAACGTTCTCTGTATACCCTAATTGTAGTAAAGTCTTCTCTTTTGTGAAACTCCTCATCTCCTCGTTCATGGCTCCCTGAGTGTTGTGACACTATCATGCTAAAGTATTTAATTAAAATTTTAAATGGAGTGTTTTTTATTACTACATTCAAAGTGAATACATTTAAATGCACTTAATTGCATCTACATCATTACAAATATGTAATTACAAATATATTAAAATATATGACATATACATGTCAATAGAAATTATATTCAATTATATAGTAGTTTACCATAAACTCTTGTCAGCATTCACTGTACTTTAATCATGGAATTACATATAAATAATATTTAAGTAAAACATATCTTAAGTTCAATTAACTGCATTTAATATAAATGAAAACTTGTATAATACATTATAGTTTAGTTATATTATATATTTTCATTTAATATTCATTTAGTTCTCACTTTATATGTATATAAGTGTATGTTTTCATAAGGGACAAAATAAATCAAGCCATGTTAGAGTCAATGTTCTCTCACATTGTTATCTTAGATATTTGGACTCCTTTATGTCCTTTTATGTTTTGATGAAAATATGGTGCTGCTACAATGAACTAGTCTTGTAAGCCTTGTAATGACCTTCTGGAGTACATAAAACACAAAATATAAACATACACAACTTAAAATGGTCTAATAAAATGGACAAATCTCCAGCACAAGATAAAGACTGAAAACAAATTTGGGTTCATAAGTGTATTTGTGTGTTTTTCTTTCTTTTTTTTTTTTTTGCATCTCTGTTCAGTATCGAACTCCAGTGGTACTTTATGTGCTAATTTAGAGTATCCAGCATGAAATATATGTGAACACTCAACGTTGTTTCTCTGCTTCTTATTGACCCCAGCCCTTGAGGCACTCCACCCTCTAGTGAAAAGCTTGTCAGGAATCACTCTCCCCTTTCAGGGTAAAGTAGAGCACACAGCCTGTCATCCCTCTCTAGGATGTTCAACTGGCGTTTTCACTCTCTAGGGTTTACCTCTGCCAGTAAACAATTCCACTCACCACACCCTGAGCCCATAACACCACCTCCTGCCAAGTGATTGCCACCCTCTCTCTAATATTGACCCTTTTTCGCTCTTATTCCCCAGACTGGTCATTTGCAATTCTCTCTGCCTGACCTTTGATGCTGGATATGGCTACACTAACTGTGTGATTTGCAGTTAATTACACCGAGGCATTTACAAGGGGCAGACCTGCAAAACCAGGACTGGCTAAAGTCCGGCCCAAATCCATCACTCAAAGCATTGAGCTCTGCCAAGCACAGCTAGATCCAGTTTTCTTATCCAGCAGCTAGCAGGCCGATGTCTGGCCATGCCAGAACACTCTCTAACCCAGACTGTTTTTCATCGAGTACAGTATAAAGGATTTATGAGGATCCAGAGCCAATAATCAATAACTGACCTTGCCAAAAAAAAGAATGAAAAAAAAAATCAGAGGACAAAAAAATACTTTCATGCCAAGCCCCAAAAAGAGCAGCAGCTGTGCATTTTTGTGAATACATCTACACAAATCCATATGTATTGACGATTATTAATGGGATATCCTGAGTTCAGTACCAGTTAAACTCAACAGCAATGCCGGCATAATGTTGATAACCACAAAAAAATATTTTGACCCATCCATCTACAAAATAATAAAAACATAAATCAAGGTTATACGGTGAGGTACTTATAATGGATCTAAATTAGGCTGACCATATTCATACATGTCCTGGCTGGGATTTCTAAATTGCCTAAAATGTCCAGGTTTGGAATTGTTTTTCTATTGGTTTGCTCTCTACTGTCCTCCTACATTATATGTAAGTGTATTTGCATTGCTTTGACCGTTGTCTGTAGATCCCGCCTTCTCGCGGGCCATGATTGGCCAGTTTTTTATAATGGCTGCACGTTATTGGTCAAACCACTTTCAGTCATTACGTTCAGCAAGTGTGAAAACAATAGGAAAACAAATCCAAACCTGGACATTTTAGGCAAATTAGAAATTCTGGCCAGGACATGTCCATGAAAACTAAGATGTATTGTCACCCTATCATGAGTCCAATTTTTGGAAAGTACACTAAAAACTGCTGGGTAAAATATGGATGAACCATATGGGTTGTTAACTGGGTTGTTTAGACCCAGTGGTTGGGTTACTGCCCAGAAGGTTGGGTTAAACATTTAGCCGAACTCTTGGTTGAAAACAACCCAGCATGTGTTCTGTCCAATTTTTACCAAGCACTGGATTGTATTTAACCCAGGATTTTTGTGTAAAAATTGAAAAATGTACAGTCAGATTTGTAAATGTATTATTGAATACACTTTCATTATTTTTTTTCATCTATTAAAACCAGTCTTTTTATTGTTACTAAGGCTAATATGTTAATTGAAAATAATTACATAATATAAAATAATGATATATTCTATGAATTATGAAATATTACAAGAAACTGTAAAGTTGTCCTTGTCATTTGGTCGTTTTATATTATATTATAAAATTGTATATTTTAATAATTTACGCAGAACATGTTACTAATGTTGCTATTTTATCCATATTGAAATCATGTTAACACACATTGTTTACATTGTGTGGCTCTATTTTTGAAACGGTGGGTATTTAAACATTTATGAATTGGCCCGCTCTTCTTCAGTTGTAAGTGCATCAATGTAACATAGATATCTTACATTTTTCTAATTAAAAAATTGCAGTAAATTTCAATATTTTACCAAGAGGTGTTGTTTATTAATCTTAACATGTGTTGAACCTGTTGTATTCCTTTAACATTTAACTTTGTGATGTTGTCTTAAATAATAAACTGCCTCCAAAACTCTTTGAATATTGGGACGGACAGAGACCCTTGTGAATGTCAGACACAGTCATTGTTGTTTGTTTGAGGGTTTGCAGGTGGTTTGGGTAAAATAATGAGATTATTGTTCGTTGGCACCCTCCAATCAGTGAGACCATTTGCATATGCATTCTATTTGCATAAGTGATGCATAATATGTAATGATATTTCACAGCTGTCTTAACAGATTACTGAAGTAGCAGGAAACAAGTTTCTCCTAAGGCAAGGCGGACTGTGTATTTCCTATCATTCAGCATAAATTCTTGAGTACACTTTGAATTAATCAGTGTAAAATGATGGTACTTTCTGAATTGTGATATTTGTAGTTGTAATGAGATCATAGCTAAACATGATTATTTATGATTTAATGAGTGTTTGTCCATCTTCAGATGTTCTGCTGATTCATATGCTTCTTATTCGAGTATCTTAAGATCAGCAAAAATTAAAATGGAAATAGTTTAAAGCCCTGACATTTCTAAATAGGAAGTAAGGACATTTCAAAATCAGCCTCTGGAAATTAGCTTAACCACATGCGAGATGCATATTTATTAGTATGCATGAGTAAATGCTGCATGAGCCAGACCACTGATGTCAACAAACTTCTATCATCAAACTGAGTTCAAAAGGCTAGATATCAGACATTCGGCCTTTCATTTGGCTCACATATTTGACATATGGTTTTGAAACAAAATGTGTCACACAAGCAGACATTATCAGAATTGCAATACATATATCCTGATATTAATGCCCGGGAAATATAAAAAATCCCTTTGATTGATACTTGAAATGGTTGGGAAAATATTACAGAGCTTTCAGCACAGGAAGACAGACAGATTCATTATGAAAACATACATGAACGTAGAACACAGTTTTTGCTGACATTTGTGAAGTCATATCACTGTGTTATTTTCATCTAGGGACTGTTATAATACCAATAAATATATTAAGAATTACAGCTTTTCATGAACACTTTTGGACCACATGTTTTGTTGTCGAGATCTGTTGCAGCTTTTTCGTGGATCACAATTTTACTTTATGAAGAAGTTCATCACTGCAATGTCAGACAAAATATTTCAGAAATGTATACTTACTAAAATTATACTTACCCTCAGGCTATCCAATATGTAGATGAGTTTGTTTCTTCAGCAGAAATTTAGCATTACATCACTTACCCACCAATGGATCCTCTTTAGTGAATGGGTGCCTTCAGAATAATCCACAAGTAATAAGTAAGATCCATGTTTGTAAATCCACAATTAAGGGTGTTTTCACACCTGAGTCCTCTTTAAAACCAGACCCATTTAAGTGGACCAAGAGGTGGACCAAGTGAAAAAAGACCCAGTTTTCTTTACATTCACACTGTTCCTGAAAAAGGACTCATATCCTTTTTTGATCCACTTAAGCAGTTATGGTGTCTCAGACCTCTTTGTGTTCAGACTGTTGCTTTTTTAGATCTAGTCCAGTTCAGTGTTTGATGGCTGACTCCATGGACATACAAATACTGTTGAATGAGCTTACCTTTAGAAAATTCCTCTAAGTTTATCTTTTGCACAAAGATACAAAAATAGTTTTCTACACCTTTGTAAATATGTTTATTTTAAATTGTTTTCTAATTCATTTTATACATTTATGCATTTAGCAGATGCTTTTATCCAAAGCGACTTACATTGCATTCAATTTACGGTTTCTACATTTTATCAGCTCTTGCTTTCCCTGGGAATCGAACCCATGATCTTGGCATTGCTAGCGCCATGCTCTACCAGTTGAGCTACAGGAAAGCGCAATTATTTACATTTATAGCACAAGGCATTGATGACATTACGATAGGACAAATAAAGCAAATAAAATATAATAAACGGCTTAAAATGTTCCAGGCATACAGTAGTATCCTTAAAAGTAGCATTAAAGTAAGATGTGGAATAATCAAATGTAAAAAATAAAACAGTATATTATCATATGAATAATATAGATTCTAGTGATTCTCATATTTGGCTGCTGGACTAGAACTATACTGTGATGCATAGATCAGTATATTGATACACATGCGATTTCTTTCCCAAATGTTTACATTTGATTGAGAAAAAAACAACTATGTTGTGAACCATGGGTATTTTTTAAAGTTTAAACACAATATAAAGATAACGTCTAGGTTACGTACGTAACCCCTGTTCCCTGATGGAGGGAACGGAGATGTTTTGTCGTGACGATATAGGGGGATTTACCTGGAGGCCCCGATCATCTCTGACTTTAAGAGAAAACGCCAATGAAATTGGCTAGTGGATTTTGCATACCTGAGCCACTCCCCGTGCATACGGGTATAAAAGGGCGACAGGTGCATCCACTCATTAAGTTTTACGCTGAGGAGCCGAGAACAAGTCCCTGGCAACCAGTGATGGTTCAAGATTGTGGCATGGGGACATAACGTCTCCATTCTCTCCATCAGGGAACGGGGGTTACATACATAACCTAGACGTTCCCTATCTGTCGGTCACTACGAGTTATGTCATGACGACATAGGGGTCCTATGGAAAGCGCCACAAGCTGAACCCCGTCACAACCTTGTGGCATGCATATGTTGACAAGCGAGCGTGTGACAGACAAATGCCATGCAAGAGGTTGCAACCTTCCCACCGCCCCAGCGCAAATTCGCTAACCTTGGTGCCCACAGCGACCACCGAGTACATCGTTGCTGGAGATAGCCAAGCCGCTGTTCCTTTGCCCACAGAAATTAGAAGGGATTTCGACCTTCAGTGAAAGACGGCTTCAAGTCTTTCCTCCTTGTTGTTACAAGCTGTAACGGCAGGGAAGCGAGCCTTCCGGAAAAGGGCGCTACGGAGGCCACATCCTGCCCAAAGGGAGGTAACATGTGGATACACTGATATGGACTGACCCAGGCTTGGGGCAGTACTACATACGACTGGATTCTGGGGCAGATCCTACCTAGGTGTAGGGAGGACAAATAAGAGCCGCGGTTGTGAGCCGCGCCCCGCTCCGAGAAACCAATCATCCAGCCGCGAGGGCTCGGGACTGGGCGGTCTGTTGACCTCCAGCCCGATACTCACGGCTGCCCGGGCAAGCATGACTTGTGTCCGGTGCGGCGGTGGCGACAACACCCGAGGGGGGCAGCCCCACAGCACCTTCATCCTCAGAGGACGTGAACCCATCCCCCGATAGTGTGATTGACATCCTATCCACGGATGGCACACTGAATGAAATGCTGGGCACCCCGTGGGATGGACCAGCGAAATCACCCGGGAACCGGACGGGATGTTCGCTGCGTGAGGAGTAAGAGCTCCGTGGGGGCATGCCCGGCTGAGAGGCTCTTACTGTCACACTCAGATCTCCCAGAGCGCCAGCCGGTGGTTCTCTGCTCGAGCCAGAGAACCAAGCACGGGTGGCGGCAGAGGGTGCCAATCCTTTCAGAAAGGAAAGGCGAGATCGTAGCGAAATCATGCTCATACGCCCACAACAGGCGCATGAGTCATCTACGAACGCATGTTCAGCTTGTTGGAAGCCCAGACACTGAAGACAATGATCGTGTCTGTCATCTGCGGACAGGAAACGACCGCAACCAGAAGGACACGGACGGAACAGCATCTTGAAGAAGACGCGACCGTCCGTGATTTGCTCTTTTAGAATTTGCTAAAAGTTCCCAGGGGAATCGCTGCTGATAGGGACTCCGCTGACTGCACCATGATGCCAACAAGGAACAAATAAGAGATGAAAGGCTTGTGGAGATCAGCACACTTCTCATCCACTCGGCTCCGAAGCAAAAATCTAATGAGTGGATGCACCTGTCGCCCTTTTATACCCGTATGCACGGGGAGTGGCTCAGATAAGCAAAATCCACTAGCCAATTTCATTGGCGTTTTCTTTTAAAGTCAGAGATGATCGGGGCTTCCAGGTAAATCCCCCTATGTCGTCACGACATAACTCGTAGTGACCGACAGATAGGGAACTTAGTTTAACCAGGCTGGGATATGTGCGCTCGTATATCAAAAACTGGCCAGGTGTACAGCCACGTCTCTCTTATGCATTTTGGAAGCGGTTGAAATTAAAATAAACAAATGTACGTTGTGAGGGGATAATTTGTAGAGATCTACCAGAAGAAGCATTCATTATGAACAACTGATTTGTACTGAGACATCTGATGACCAAACTATATTGGAATTCGCAAATGGAAAAATTACATGAGCCCGGGCCGATTTGTGTTCAAATTGCACATTTTTAGCGAACCGTAACTTTAGCCGAAAGCGAATCATACTCAGACTACCTACCAAGATGGTCTCGGTTCAATTCACTTCTGAGGTGTCCGAGATTGTTTGGAGTGTTCACAAAAGGGCCAAAAATCACACGAACCACGCACATACCCCTGAAAAGGATCAAGTGTGAAAACACCCTAAGACATTTTTAACTTCTAAACTAAAATACAAGTCCTTAATCTATCCATAATATTGTTTTCTCCAGAGAAAAGTCTTGTCTGAATCAGGAGAGAAATATGCCCAGCTGAAGCACCATTTACATGTGAAAGCAGTTCTATACAGTTATGTTGGTGCATTTTAATGTTAGAAGACAGTTTCACAGGAGGAAACATTATTACAGATTATGGACTTGTATTTTGGCCAGATGCGATGATTTACAGTATAGTTAAAATATCTTAATGATGGATTTGATTTGAACTAACATGCAGCTTTTTACTTCACAAGACTTTAATTGATGGACTGGAGTGGTGTGGATTTCTTGTGGGTTAGTGCTATGTTTTTATCATCTGTTTGGACTGTCATTCTGATGGCACCCATTGACTGCATATGATCGACTAGTAAGCAAGTTATGTAATGCTAAATTTCTTCAAATCCGTTCTGATGAAGAAACAAACTCATCTACATCTTGGACGGTCTGAGCGTGAATACAATTTAAGCAAATTTAAATTTTTGGGTGAACTATTCCTGTGTTTTTTACACACATTAATGCACACAAATCTGCTAGACATGTTCAAAATCAACAGAAAAAAAAGTTATTCTGTCAGTCAACCTCAATAAAAATAATCTGTATGTGGTTTGACAGGGAATTCTAGGTTCGAAATAACATGAACATTCCCATTTGACCATCTTGTAATTATTTCATTTTAAATTCTTCCCACTCTGGAAAATTTGAGGGAGTGAGATTATATTTTCATTATAAATATTAAATTAATGAAAAGTTCGTAATGTATTCCTTCGGTTCACACATGTGGGTTAAGCGGTTTGTTTGTGTTTAGTGTGCCATAAGATGGCATATGTGTGGAGAGTAACTCAGCAGCCTACAAATCTTCCTAATGATTACCATGCATAAACCGCTAATGCAAAACTTCTCATGGGGAATTTCTGCAGCACAGCAGTGCTTGTATAACTGCGAGCACAGAGCTCATTATTTTATATAAAAACCAGAGATGATGCCACACTTTCCAGGCCTAAGCACCGGCTGCAATTGCTTTCAACATGTGGAACAGAAACCCTGCTAAATTTCAAAATTGTCGCTTAGGAGACACGAGTATGCCATTAAATGACTTATTTAAAATGGTTGAGAATTTGATAACATTTCAATAAAGGAAAAAGGCTGTGTTTGTCTAATGAAACAAAAACAACCAGGCAGAACTAATGCAATTACCCTTGAAATTGCTGTATTTGTTATTTGTATTTTTTAGAAATAGAATAGAGTAGCTAGTTCCCCTCCGGGAACCTGGGCTGCGTCAGAAAATGCTAGGGGAACGCTTTCAGCAATGAGGTGACGTAATGACCAGAAGGCTTAAAAGCACGCGAGGTGCAACTGGTGTTAGCTTTTTGTCATTCAGCAAAGCTCTGTGTGTGTGTGTCAGTCACAATCTATGTTCTGTGAGTCTTATTTACTGTTTTTTGTCATTTTACAAGTCCAGCAACATAGAAAGCTCCCTTTTGTCTAAGCCGAGGCAAAGACAAAGGAGAATAAGGGCAAAAGCAGATCACGTTACATATTGTGTGTTCCATCCTGCCCACACTACATCAAACGAGCGGGGATATACACACAGTTTGTGCGTGGTCTGATTGGGAGTGAAGCATGCAGAGTCTGCTCTCAAGGGGGGCGACTGCCCGCATTGTGAAGGCTTCATCTGCGTACGCTTCCCTCCCGTAAAACTCTCTTTAAGGAGGGAGTTTTCACCAGCATTCCTCGCAGTGCCTGCCCAGCTTCCGCTGAAGCAGAGCGGTGGCTGTGCTTGTGGGAATCGCAGATGGATCAGATGGAGGGAATGAAGACGGGCGAGCCCCTGTCTTCTTCCTTTCCCATTAGATCCAGCGCCCGCTCTCTGGAATTGTAAGCCCGTCCCGCTGCTCTTCCCCACCGGAGAAAGGGCGGGGATGATGTCGATGAGCTTTCGCAAAGCTTAAAGTGCCATAGAATGGAAAACTGTCTTTACCTTTGCATAGTTAAATAATAACTATTCTGTACATGGAAATGACATACAGTGAGCCTCAGACACCATAGTTTTCCTTCTATGTAAATCTCATGAGTAAAAAAGACCACTGAAAATCAGGTGAATCAGAACATACAGCAGCGAAAATGGCAGATCATGGAAATAAATGTAATGTTCCAGGCTGTGCAGGGGATGTGAAGTGCAGGGATGGGTTGGTGTCTTTATTCAGAAAAGCACGGAAAGCAAATAACGCGTTCTAATAAAATAATGCAAGCCACTAAAGGGACATGGTTAGCTCCTTGTTAGCTGTAGCCTGTTACGTACATAAGATTTCACTTACCACATAAACAGAGTAAGGAGAGATGAGGATGATGGTGAATGATTTACAGATCCTGATTACCACTGACAAGCGTCTGATCTTGTGAAATGCGTGGTAAGTACTGTTGCTCCATAATATAAACAGAGTTTGTTTGTGTCTCTTAAAAGTGAAACTAAAACGCGACCCACTGATGGTTCAAAAGCAGTTTCAATGCCTCGCATATTAATAATGGCTCCCTGATGCCCGCGTGTTATATACAGTATAATTAACCGACGATATAACTGCGAGAGAAAGTATTTAAATATATTTTTTCCTCCCTGTGTTACCTTCTATGAGTGACACTCTGAAACAGCCAATCAGAGCAGAGCTCAACATTAAGCAGCACTGTGAAACAAATTATTCATGACCCTGCCAAATAAGCCAATAACAGACCATTTCATTCTAGGGAGAAATAATAGGGGTTGTAAATGGACATGTAAAATCGTTTCTGGAGATTTTTTGCCCTTACCTAAGCCACATGCCTTCTATGTAGATATCAGAGAACAATTTAAAATGCTCTATCAATGCATTATATGGCCCCTTTAATGTTTGCAAAAGCATATTGTGAATTAATAAAAAATAAAATAAAAATAAAAACATCTGGGTAGCAGAGCTAGCATTCACAGCTCTCTCGAGAAAAAAAGGAGGGGCTGATCATGTTTTTCCCGCTGCAATGTTTTCTGCTCCCAGCGGGCACGCTCCGAGGTGTGTGTCCATCCCTGTGATCTCTCGGTCCGACCCCGCTACTGCTGGGGCACTGCGGCGATTGAGATCACAAGGATCTGGCGGACGGGTCTGCATTCTCCAGATCTAGTGCTCTCTCAGGGCGGAAGCCGGCGCTGCAGTTCTTTCCCCTTGAGTGAGAGCTCGCTAATCTGCAGCAATTTCTCTTCAGGGAGATTTATATTGTTTTTATAGCCGAGGCAACATGTGCATTACGGTCATTCTCGGATCATTATATGAATCTTTCTCATCAGACCGTGTTTACTTGTCTGGGTGTTTGCCTGCATTTAATTTTGAAGAATTAATTATGCATTTCATCTGACTATGAAAAGTTATATATATAATATAGAGAAAGAGAGATATACAATAGATATACAATAATATATTATATATGGTATACAGGAGCCTCTTGGGATATTTTCTCGAATGAGAGCTAAATGTTTACCTCTCTTCCTCCGAGGAGGTTGAGGTGGTCAGCAGGGCCTGCTGGGCGGAGCAGCCCCAATCGTGTTCCAGCTCCTCATTTAAGGAACGTCACTCCTCGTACTCCCCAGAATTTTGCAGTCAGAGTGGTGCTCCCGGGCCGAAGATGGACCGTCATTTTCACTGGATAGTCTTTGGCTAGAATGTCCTGTTGCCAATGGCCCAGGACTTTTGAGGGCCGGCCACTTTGGAGAAGAGCGGTGTACACCGCATCACACGGTGCCCGTCTCTTCTCAGTACCCTCAGGAGATTGGTCTGCTAACCCTGCCAGTGTTCCAGGGCGCAGCGGTCTCCAGCGAGTGCTTCTCTCAGTCTCTTCCGCCCAGAAATTTAGCGGAGCTGGGAGGCTCGCCACCACTTCGGGGGTCTCTAGAGCAGCTAGATCAGCCGTCTCCTGCCGGTCCCCCACTTCAGGGCTCTGAGCTAGCCATTCTAAGTACACCAGAGGCCAGTCTCGAGAGATTGGTTCCCTTAGTAGGTCACCTGGCGGTGTGGGAGCCCCTGCCAAGCGTGTCTCATTGGGTCCTGCCTGAGCAGATTCTGGTTTTTAAGTCTTCCTAAGAGATGATGTGGGCCTAAGGACCATTGTTTCCAATAGGAGACTTCTGAGGCAGTCCTGATACCATGGTCCAGGACTTATGAGGGCAAGCCCCTCTGGGGAAGAGTGGGGTAAGCCGCATTACACGGTGCCCGTCTCTCCTCAGTGCCCTCAGGAGATCAGTCTGCTAACCCTGCCAGTGTTCCAGGGTGCAGCGGTCTTCAGTGAGCACTTCTCTCAGTTTCTTCCTCCCGGAAATCTAGCCTTTGGGGGTCTCTAGAGAAGCTAGAGCGGCCGTCCCCTGCCGTTCTTCCGCTTCAGGGCACTGAGCTAGTAGCTCTAAGTACATCAGAGGCCAGTCTTGAGAGACTGGTTCCCTTAGCAGACTATTTGGTAGTGTGGAAACTACTGCCAAATATGTATCGATGGGCACATTGTAGAACACAGCTATTTCGGCACTCTGCCGCCGCCTTTCAATGGGGTCACTCCCATGCTGGTGGGTCCCGAGCAGGCTCTGGTAATGGAACAAGAAGTGAGCACTCTCCTGAGGAAGGAGGCCATCGAGGTGGTCCCTCCTCTAGACAAAGAGTCCGGGTTCTACCGTTGTACTTCATTGTTCCTGGGAAGGATGGGGGATTGTGGCCTATTTTAGATCTAAGTTAACTGAACCGCTCAGTCATACAACTGAAGTTTAGGATGCTCTCTTCGAGCAAGTCGTGTCTCAAACCAGATACGAGGACTGGTGGTCACGAGTGATCTAGAAGACCTATACTTTCCATCTCCATCGTCCCCCATCACAGGAAGTTCCTGAGGTGTGCTTTGGGGGCAAAGCGTATCAATATCAGATTCTTCCCTTCGGCCTTGCACTCTCGCCCCGATTAGCTCATCAGAGGGGATGGCGGTTCGTCATCAAGATGTCGTTCTCGCTCACATGAAATAGTTGGGGTTAAGACTTAACGACAGAAAAGTGTGTTTCTCCAGTACAGAGAACCACTTATCTGGGCGTGGTGTGGGATCCGACCACGATGCAGGCACATATGTCCCCTGCTTGGATCGAGTTAATCCTCACTTCAGTCAAGAGAGTAATAGAAGGCCGGTCACTCAGTCATTCAGTTTAAAAAATTGCTGGGTCTGATGTCAGCTGCATCCAACGTGATACATTTTGGCCTGCTGTATGTGAGACCCCTACAGTGGTGGCTCAAGACCATGGGGTTTATACCCACTTCGCAAGGTATGGCGGCCTCCAAGGCCTTTCTGGTACTGCAATGCTGCAGGGTGGTCTACGCTCCTCACATTCGTCAGGTTCTTGACAAAGATTTGCGAGCCACTCCTGGCTCTTCTGTTCTCTTGCCATAGATGTGCTCTTCCACACAAGGCAGTGATTTGCAAGTCTGGCGGCATTGATATCTCCCCTAGCGTTTTCTGACGCAGCTCGGGTTCCCGGAGGGGAAACTATGGTTACATAAGTAACCTGGAACGTTTATTCTTAAAAGTCTTTCCAAGGTTTTCCTTTATGTCATTTTCAGTTTGCAGCTACACACATTTACGACTGCATACAAACAACAGACTACACTTTAGGGAGCTGATTTTTATTCATCATGTTGAATAGGGTGTGCATCCTTTGCATGTAATCCAGTGGATTAAGGAGAATGAATATTCTTAGGATGATGAGAAACATGATTATTGTGCATATGTAATTATGGTCCATCAGCCAGGATGTAAATATGTAATGATATTACCGTCTTTGCTGACTAAGCTGTAGATAAAGATTTTCAGATCTAGCACTAAGAACTTTGGGAGATTTGTTGCGGTTCGGCGCACATCTGTTCCCACTAGATTTTCAGATTTAAATGATGATTTAACAAGATTGAGCATCACATGCCACTAAATGTGAAATTGCTTGGCATGAACGAGAATAATGACTGTGCAATGACAGTATGAGTGGAAAATCTGCAATACAAAGCACATTATCTGCACCCATTGTGCCCTTTCAAAGAGTTTAGAACACCTGATGCCAGTTTTAATTCTATCTGCTTTTTTGATATATTTTCCTAAAACATGGGTCTTCAACAGGTGGTGCAATGTATTATTGCAGGGGGGTCTGCCAACTATAGTTTGATCTCAAACAGTTTTATGAAAAACTTGTGTTAAACAATAACATATGAACTGAACTTGAACCAAACATAAAGACGCTAATGCACAGATCAATATTTCATTGTACATCTCATACTAAATTATTATACATTAAAGTAATTTGTAATCAGAATTTGAAATTAACACGCGCCACCCCACCAAATGTTTGCGATTAATTAATTGTGGTGGGTTGCACATATAAACTCACTAGGCAATTTAGCAGTTTATGAATAAGGAATTATGTCCCATCACTTCACATGCAGTCACATCAGAGCCTGTCCCTCAAAAAGAGCCTCCAACATTAGCAAAATAAAAAGTTAAGAGGATGGTAGTCTGGATGAGAAGAGCCATGTCTTTAAAAGATCGAGCACATATTTATTTGTGAGTGTAGGCATACCTGCTTTGAGGCTGATCAAAAGACAAGATACTGACTTTTGCGAGGAAACAGCTGATCATTTTATGGACTGACAGTCTGTCTGCTAATCTAAGATGTGTTTACCATTAATATATACATTTTGGAGTAAGCTATATTTGGAAATTAGAACAAAATAAATGTCACAAATATGAAATGTCACAAAATATTTATTTATGATATCTGCAAACAATGACTGACAGTTATAACACTGAAATCCATTCAATGGTTCAGAATCATATTAATTAATACATCTTTTTATATATACAATTATAAATATGCTATCTGAGCTAATAATCTGAGCAAATCTGTTGAATATTTCTGATATTTTTGTATTGACTAATTTAAGTTTTGAATGGCCGGTAACAATTGAATTTTCTAAATAGCTGGGGATTTTAAACCCTGATTGTAATGTATTGTAATGTAAGTATTTTATTCACATACATCAATAATGTTTATTTTTTGTGGAAGCACCATAATTATGTATGTAAACACCAAAGTTATTTTAGTAATATTTATATACTATTTTAGTATTTATTGGTAATTTGGGTAATTTATTCATTTGATTTATTCAGTTTTTGCTTCAATTTATTTTTTATTGTAGTTTTAGTAATTTTAGTACTTCAACAAACTTAAAAAAAGTACAAATAAAAATAGGTGACTACTACAAGCAAATTTGTTTTAATCTTTATTTATGTTTATTTGAGTCTTATTTCAATTAATTTAAAATGTTATTGTTTTTAAATAGTTTTGCGTTTAGTTAACAATAACAACACTGTACAATACAATACAACAATACATTAATATGTTAATTATATATCCCATATAATGTATGTAATACAGTATATCCAAATACCAAGTGGTCCTAAAAAGTATTTAAAGTATTTCAAATTTCCCAAATAAAGCATATAAATGTATGTGCTACTTGAATAAAACTTGAGTAAGTCGGAAATAAAAAAAGCAAACTTGAGTAATTTGTTATATTTGTTAAGTTTAAAAAAAAATAATTAATAAATGAATGATCACTGAAACCGACATAGAGAGTGACAGAGATATATGGCTTTTATTTTAGTTTTGACGTCAGTCAAAACAGTGGTCCTTTTCTTTTCTGTGACTTTGAAAGGCTCTGGCATAAAAGGCAGCTGCTTTCAGCTGAAGTATAAATCAGCTCCATAATAAATTCGGATACTGTTGAAAAACAAATGACTGACTGTAGAAAGAGACAAAGAGTTACACAGAAAAACATAGTTTTTGAAGGTGATAGTTCATTCATAAATTAAAATTGTATAATTTACTCATGTTTTATATAAACTTTATTTCTTCATTGGAAAGCAAAATGATTATAGCAGAATGTTCAGGTTGCTCATTTCATACAATGCAATTGACTGGCGACAAGGTATAAGTAGCTGTGTTACGTCTTTTGACTTGCATTACATATTTCACGTCTTTTGAAATATGTAGCCAAAGAAGGACCACTGTCTATCATCAATAGTGTAGCAATGCATTAGGCACAGCTTATTTATGGTAACTTCCAAACAGCTTTATATTGTTCAAAACATTGAATATATTCAAACTTTAACAAACTTGAATGCTGTGCAAAATTTGTGTGATGCTAATGCATAATTCCTGATGTAGTTTGAAATGATTTCATTTCACCTGCATAACTTTACACACAAAGGTAAATGGGAGTCTGCAAATGAAAGAAATTTAATCTTGTGAAAACTGCACTTGTTTTGAATGTGAACTTGTAGTGCAGTTGTAATCTTTTTTACATGTTTTAAATTATATTTATATTGATGTGTTGACTAACATACTAAAGCAGAAATACAAGGAAAGCAGATTATCATTTTTACTGTAGTTTGTTGATCGACATTACATTCAATATTACAACCTAAAGCCTACACGTGAACATCTGTGTTAGTGAAGGAGACCCAGGTTGTGTGAATCACCAGCTTGCTACCAGCTGATTCGGCTCACCTACCACTCGACAGGAGACCAAACAGAATTAGTCAATCAGAGCTGGCACTAATGAAGAAAAGCACAAATGTGCTATGCATAACTGATGACCAATCTGAGGAGAGTGAGACACTACTGGGACAAATTACAACTTAACTGTCAGGTTTTGTCAAGGTAAATTTTGTAAGATCAAATTTTCACCTGGAAATATATACAACTTCCTTCTGTTCCCTGGAGTGTAGATGTGTGGCAGGTGGGTATTCCATCATTTACTGTACATCTGAGAACGAGTAACTTGACACATCTTGCTGGCTTGGAGTCACACAGTGTTTAGCTTCTCCCAGAGAGAAAACAACAGTCATAAATCCCTGAGAGATCTCAGGGCAACAATGATCGACTTTTTGGCCAACAGCAAGTCTGAATAACCTGCGAATTACATGGTAAGATTTGGCCTAAACGCCAAACCCTACGGGTCAAAACAACACATGCTTTTCTGGGATTCAATACTATGGCTTTTCACGAAACCAAATCACAGAAGCAATGAAAAAACATGACTAATGGTCCAGTCATACCTCTGATTCCATAACATACTAGGTAAAGCTTTTGGCTTTAAAGCTGTTGTGACTTATGGATGGTCACAAAGCTCAGAGCATTAAATTTGACATTTTTCTAGCCCTCCATATTGTCAAAGCATTCTAGGGTGTTGTTAAAGTCCCTCATTGTTTTATAAGTGCTTTGATAGATGATTTCTCAGACCTTGAGGTTAGAGAAACATTCTTTTTTTCTCATATCAGCCAGTTTTGAGGGAGTGGGACACTTTTCTGAAATGAAAAAAAAATACACCTGAAAACCACCTTAAACAGTTTAATTGTGTGTTTCTGACTTATTGCTTTCTGAAATCTTGTAAACGTTGTACAGATAATTGCTTTCCGGAGTAATTAATTGTATACTTTTATGTTCTTAGAAAACAGCAAAAAAAAAAAGCATTTCATGTGATAAAACACACAAGTACACAAACAAGTTCTTAAAAAATCTGGAATTTATAACAAGTCTACAAAGATTACTTCTATACTGATTAATATCACGTGTTGTGTGTTTGACTTTGTATTGAATGGCATGTTTAATGTACAACAATATGCAGCATAAATACATGCTGATAAAATATATCTAGGTTACGCATGTAACCATGGTTCCCAGAGGGAACAAGATGCTGCATCACGGGCAGGGTGACGTAGAGACCAAGGAGCTTAAAAGCACGTGCGGTGGATACAGCGGCAACTTCTTGTAGAATGAAGGAAGCTCTCGTAGGGATGCTGGAAGTATGGCAATGAGACGCAGCTTCTCGTTCCCTTGGGGAACCATGTTGCATGCATAACCTAGAGACGTAACCATTCAGGAACTCAAGCTGCGTCGAAACGCTATGGGAACGAGTATGCCCCCGCCACCAGGCTTGCAAATCCCTGCCTAGTGTGGAAGAGCACAGCTAAGGTGAGAGAAAAGGAGCCAGGAGTGATTCAAAATGCAGGTATAGAGCCTGACAAAGTAAACAGAGTGGACATACCGTAGCATCCTGAAGGCCAACTAATGGAGGAGTGAGCCTTAACCCCCAAGGGAGAGGGGAGTTCAGAGGACTCAAGGCTATGGAATGGCATCCCAGTCCAACAATTAGCATAAGCTTCAGCTGGCCAGAGGCCTCAGCACACTGCAGAGGAAACATGTAACTAGTGGTTCTCTCCCTAAAGACCGACAACCAAGGGGTGTGGTAAGCAGTTAGGTCCACCACGGAATCTTTCAATGTGGAGTGGGATGACACTGCGGAGAACTGTTGCATGCAAGAACTCCAGCACTGAACCAACTGGGCAGTTAATTTGGTCAAGCTGGCAGTTGCCGAATCAAGAAGTCAAGGTTCACTTCAAGGAGTGCAGTTTCCTCATGGAGGGAGCTCTGGACTGGAGTATGGACCCAGCAACCTCAGTTGAGAGACCGGAACCTATGAGCTATGCCCGCTCAGGGGCCACATCCACAGTTCAAAAACTGGGTAGGGGGAAGGCCCCGCCTGAGAGAGGAGATCCCTCCTGACGGGAATCTCCCAAGGAGAGCCGTCAAGAAGGGAAATCAGGTCCGAGAATCATACTCGGCCCGGCCAGAACGGGGCTAGTAAGAGAAGACGATCCACATCCTGGTGCACTCTCTCCAGAACTCCCGGGTGCAGAGCAATCGGGGGAAAGGCGTACAGACAAAGCTTCAGCCATGTCTGCACTATGTAAGCTGGAAACGTGATGGACAACCAGAGTGGACAGTGCGAGGTCTCTTGAGTCGTGAACAAGTCCACTTGAGCCTGGCCGAGCTCCCTCCAAATCTTTTCCACCACCTCGGGGTGGAGCCTCCATTTCCTGGGTCACAGCCCCTGCCTTGACAGCATGTCTTACTCCCTGATTGAGATGCCCAGGGATGTGATCTGCTCTCATCAAGAGGAGTTTCCCTTGGGCCTAGACAAGGATCACCAGTCTGTAAAGGGGGCGTGAACGCAGATCTCCCCTGTGGTTGATGTAAGAGACCAACACATGGTGTTGTGCAGTGCTGCACTTGAGATGTGGACTCGCAAAACAAGCCACAATAAAAGAGCTCAAATCTTGTAGAAGCAAGCTAAAATGTAATACTATCAGTTAGGTTTAGGGTAGAGTTTAGTGTAAGTGGTACTTTCTTTCTAAACAAAGTAGTCATTTGCTATACAGAACATAACAAATAGCATAGAAAACGGGTTAAAATGGGTTAAAGAACATTTAATAAGTAAATGCAGCTATTTCATAGAAACACTTTTAAATTCTGATTAAACTTACAGGAAAGCTGGGGCTAGTTGTTACTCTTTTTACTCTGGAGAACACTCATTCAAGTAGTTTTATACACTGTACCTGGATTTGAATCTTTGGTTACACTTTATTTTGATAGTCCACTTTAGAAATTCTACTAACTTTAAGTAACTTTGTAACTATATATCAACTAGATGTCAACTAATTATCATTAATTTGCAACTGCATGTCTACTAACTCTCAGTAGGGTAGGTTTAGGGTTAGTAGAATAAGTTGACACATACTTGCAAAGTTTCTCATTCTCATTATGTTGTGGGTCCATCAAAATAAAGTGTTAGAAGATATTAAGCAGACAGTCTACTAATACTCTAATGACTGCTTGTTGACATGTAGTTGCAAAGTTAGTTACTGTTAGTAGATTGTTTATAGTGGACTATTGCAATAAAGTGTTACCAAATCGTCACCCAGAGAAAAGACAGGGCAGCTTTGTTTAGAAGGCAGTACAATTTGACTACCTACAATTTCAGACAGTCTTCACATCAGGAGCACACCCATGAAGGCCCCTCCCCCCCCAAAAGCTATCTAGGTAGGCAGCTCAGTCAGTTTTGAGACACAGCTATTGTGACCAAAATTATAGTGTGGCAAAGCCATGAAGATCCACCACCCTCTCCTACATTACAATTATAGTTTCTATTTAAAACACTCTTTCTTCAGTTTGTCTCTCCAGCAGGTAGATGGACATGATGACTGTGATGAATATTCCCTAAAAGAAAGAATGATCAGTTGAGCACCTACAAATAGCAATGTGAAAGTATGTTTTTACATGACATATTCGATTTTAAACATATTCGATATATACAGTATGTAGCAATATTGCTCACTCCAAATTAAAGAAAATCATAGATACATGTTAAAGAATATCTTTCTTAAGCTACCTAATGTCTTTGTTGTTTTTCTGCTGAATAGTAAAGCAGCGTCATTACTGTTCTTTGACACATCTGATTCTGACGTAAAACAGGATGTTTTCCTGATCTTCCATACTGATTTGCTGTTATTTTGCACATTATGTAATGTGATTATTCAGCCTTTGCTTACCAAACTTACAATTTCTTCTTTCATCGGTCACAGTTGTCATGGTCAATGCAGTGTCCACTCTTTACTACACAACTGCTTCACTTTTACAAAATAAAGACAATCCAATCCAAAGAGTCTAACAGATAATAGAATTTCACTCATTAAAAATACTTTCTTTTTATTAGACTTTTTTTTTTTTTTAAATGATGTACACTCACATGAGATGAATAGTCCATAAAAATGAAATTATTCTGAAAATTCACTCACCCTCAGGCCACCCAAGACACAGATGAGTTTGTTTCTTCATCAGAACAGATTTGGAGAAATTTACCATAAAAACATTTGCTCACCAATGGATCCAGCAAATGGGTGCTGTCAGAATGAGAGTACAAACAGCTGATAAAAAACATCAGGGATAGTAATCCACAATACTCCAGTCCATCAATGTTTTGTGAAGTAAAAAATTTTGTGAAGTTTTGCTCAATTTTTTATTTCAAACCGTTGCTAGCTAAAATATGAGTTTTCTCCAGTGAAAAAGTAATCTCGTCTGAATCAGGAGAGAAATATGCACAGATCAAATACCATTTTACAATCCCAAAACCATTGTAATCAAACAAATCAGTGGATTTTGATATGAGATGACAACAGGGAAGGATTATTCTTATTTAATTTTTTTTTCTACTGGAGGAAGTGTTATTATGGATTATGGACTGCTATTTTGGCCAGAGGTGATGGTTTGAGGTGATTTGGTTAAAGCATGTTAATGATGGATTTTGTTGTTTTTCACTTTTTCATGTGAACTATTTCAAGAGGTAAAAGTCTTCTATTGATATATGTACTTATTACAAGATACACGATATAGATTACTGACCACAACTGATGTATATTCACTTATCGAATAAACCAATATAATAAATTAATCCTTGCTGGCTATGAATAGCACATTTTAGAATGGCATAGAAAAAAATAAATAAACACAAAATCACAAGCGTACCTTTAATTAATTTTCTGCTATCCGAGCAGCACATTCCTCCATTATTAATATCAAACACCTCATAATGGATCATTCTTGACTCGCCAGTAATTCCATAATTACAGCTCATTGAAAAGCCATTTTGAAACATAATCTATAGTATATGTTGATACCAGGATATTATTATTATTAGCACTGGCACTCACTTGTTGTTTCAGTGTAACTCAGTACTTATGGTGGTAATCCACATTGAGCATCCTAACCCAAATGTATTCTTCATCCAGTGTGAGTCAATACATATCAAGTCAGTAGAAACTCATAGTTACACTAACTGTAGCATTTACAGATGTGCACAGATCAATCATTTTAAACTCTAGTGTCTGCAAGTATTTCGCAGCTCAGTTGTAAGTCAATACTTAGAGGAAACACCATAAACCTTGAGATAATTGGTGAGAGAAGTTGAGCCAGTCGATCCGATTTTGTGTTGCATCCCCTTGTGAAAAAAGACATGTGCTTAAATGAATCTGCACTTCAAACCATAGAAGTATATATATTTTTTTAAACCTGTACTTGTGGATTGTAAATATGAATGAAGTAAAAACTAACTTCAGTGTACTTAAAGTGTACATTTGATAAAGCTTTCAAAAAAGTAATAATAATAACTGCCATGTTACCCAGCAAATGCTTGACCTTCAAAACTGTTTCACAGTACTTTTGTGGTTCCAAGCAAACAGTTAATACATAGGTACAAAATTCAAATCACATGAGCCAATATTTTATTCACAGTAGAACATAGATAACATAAATATTTAAACTGATACATTTTATAATTGTATGCACAAAATGAGCTCATTTCAAATTTGATGCCTGCTACAGGTCTCAAAATAGTGTATTTTTAAAAAACAGTTGAAGATGTCTGGGCATCGAGGTTATGAGTTTCTGGAGTTTTGGTGTTGAAATTTGGTCCCATTCTTGTCTGATATAGGTTTCCAGCTGCTGAAGAGTTTGTGGTTGTCTTTGATATATTTTTAGTTTAATGATGTACCAAATGTTCTCTATAGGTGAACGATCTGGACTGCAGGCAGGCCAATTCAGCACCTGGACTCTTCTACTACGAAGTCATGCTGTTGTAATAGCTGCAGTATGTGGTTTTGCTTTGTCCTGCTGAAATACACTTCGCATGGAGAGGAGCATATGTTGCTTTAAAAACTTTATATACCTTTCAGCATTCATAGTGCCTTCCAAAACAAGCAAGCTGCCCAGACCATATGCACTTATGCACCCCCATACCATCAGAGAAACTGGCTTTTGAACTGAACGCTGATAACACGCAGGAAGGTCTCCCTCCACTTTAGCCAGCGTTTAACACAGCGTCCATGATTTCCAACAAGAATGTCAAATTTGGACTTGTCAGACCATAAAACACTTTCCCTCTTTGAAACAGTCAATTTTAAATGAGCCTTGGCCCACAGGACATGATGGCGCTTCTGGACCATGTTCACATATGGCTTCCTTTTTGCATGATAGAGCTTTAGTTGGCATCTGCAGATGGCACGGCGGATTGTGTTTACCGACAATGGTTTCTGGATGTATTCCTGGGCCAATTTAGTAATGTCAATGACAGAATCATGCCGATGAGAGATGCAGTGTCGTCTGAGGGCCCGAAGACCACGGGCATCCAACAAAGTTCTTCGGCCTTGTCCCTTACGCACAGAGATTTCTCCAGTTTCCCTGAATCTATTGATGATGTTATGCATTGTAGATGATGAGATTTGCAAAGCCTTTGCAATCTGACATTGAGGAACATTGTTTTTAAAGTATTCCACAATCTTTTTATGCACTCTTTCACAGATTGAAGAGCCTACTACTGAGAGACTTTGCCTCTCCCAAGACATCCCTTTTTATAGCTTATCATGTTACAGACCTGATGTCAATTGACTTAATTAGTTGCTAGATGTTCTTCCAGCTGAATCTTTTCAAAATGTCCTGCTTTTTCAGCCCTTTGTTGCCCCCATGTCAGACCTGTAGCAGGCATCAAATTTGAAATGGTAAAATGTATCAGTTTAAACATTTGTTATGTTCTCTATGTTCTATTGTGAATAAAATATTGGCTCATGTGATTTGAAAAAAAATATTTCAGTTTTAATTTTATTCAAATTTAAAAAAACGTCCCAACATAGTAGTTTTCCTTAATTAATAACCTGTTAATCACATCAGTAAATAAATGCATAATTTCTGATTCTGTCGAGTAAATATCTGCTGAGCTCAGTGGCTTCACTGTGGCTGTTGTTTGATCTCTGTGACTTTATCCTGAAAGATGAAGAGCCCCAAACACACAGATCACAGTCACTGGGGTAGAAAGAGTAAATGACACCTCTGCTTATCACAGCCAGCTCTGTCCACCCTCATGGGCCTCAATGTGCCATTATAAACAGATCTGGGATCTGGATGCATTGCCAGTTCTGTCAGACCCTGGGTCCACATATGCTTACCTATAGATATGGTAAGGTCAGTATATCAAATAATATGTCTGAATACACATAAATAAAAAAACAGTAGGTGTGCAACAACCAGATGAGTTACTCCTGATGGTTGGGTAAATTCAAGACAATGGCAGTATATCGTGACTCAATGAAATGATTAATAAATCACCAAAGATTGTCAGTGAATAATTTTTTCAAATGCTCTAAATCTAAAAATAATAATCTGGTAAAAATTGTTTCCTAAAAATAACAAATATTTGGTTGAAACAGAACCTTGATGTCATTTAAATGAGTTTACAGATACCATAAAAATGAATGACAGGTGCTGTAAACTGAATCCTACATGTCACAAAATTGTCTGTGACTTTTCTTATAAACAGCGATTTTAGGTGTAAACAGCAAACATATTTAAATAAAAAATGAATGTTTAATGGCAGACATGCTGAAGCCAACAGGGTGTCAAACTTATAAACTGCTTCCTCACAAACAATTATATACAGTACTGTTTGGAGATTTAAATTTAAGAAGACAATTATTATTTAAAAATGCATTGATTCTTACTGTTACAGGTTAGTTTTTGACTGCTTTGAAGCTCTCTGATTCTGAAAAGCCATTAATTTTTAAATGGACATATTTTATTGACACTGACCCTGCTAATCCATCCTAAGTCAGAAATAGTTATATGAATAGGTTTGAAGTTTTACTTTGTTTTTAATCATGCTTTGCATCTGCAGATGACTGACTTACATGTGTGGATGCTGCTGTCAGAGTGACTTTTATAGCTCAGAGGAAATAAAACAAAAATGCTGACCTTCTTAGCTCTTAAACAGATTTTTTTTACACTTCATAAATATCTAGATGATGTTTAGTAGTGTGTGCAAATCCCCCATTGTGTGCAGAAACATCCTTTTCTTTAGTAAAGACAGAATTTGAAAAGTAATAGAAGTATAAATCCAGTGGGACATTTGGATGAGCAAGTTCAGAATAATTACAGTTAAAAGCATATTATTATTTTGTCATTAAGTATATGCACAGTACTAATTAATCTCTCTTTTGTCCCTTTATGTTGGTTAAAAATTGGTCCATCATCATTTTGTAGGTGAAACATATTTCTTCAGAAACACATCACTGCCATTTCCAAATGCTTTCTGCTCTTGGCCCAGGCCAAATCATCAAGAAACAATTTGTCCCTAATTAAACTGCTGTTTTAATGATGTGGCAAACATATTTGACTACACTGGGTGATTATAGTTAATACCTTAAATTCGGACATTCAACTCGATGTATGTTTAAATATGTATGTTTTAAAGTACAACTATGGATTTATGGTAGTTAGATTTTTTTAAATAAAATCCAGATTTATCATTTATACTTTTTTTGTAGTAGTAGCAATTTAACATGACTTAAATTTCATTTCTTCTGTGCATGTTTTTATATTATTACATTTTAATAATAAAAAAATGGGGGGGGGGGGGGGTACAAAAATTGAGAAAATTCAGATTTGTTTTTTTTATTAAAATTAACAAATATTTTAACATAATTTAATACATACAGTTTAACAAAACTGCTTCACTGCGTATTTTCTCCAACAAATTATACTTCAAATGTGTATAAATGTGTGGTGTTATTTTTCAAAGTCATAAGAAACCAACAAAAATACTGAAAGTACATTTCTAAGAACCTGGCACATATTTGTAGAAGATTTATTATTTTATTTATCTTGGAAACTCTTATTTGTCATTGATCAAGAAATGTCTGGACGCTGTGTGGTTCAAAACTATTCTCGTGTTCTGGAAGGCAGAAGACATTTCAGACATGTGCAGCTCCACATTTCTCTGGGTCATGGGTGCTATCGCCTGTCCTGTCCATCCTTTCTGTCATGATAAAGAGGCTGTTCTCTCTGAACATGTGCTCTGCATGCCATAATCCTCAGCAAACAAGCTGGGCTGTGTGTTTTATCCAGGGCTCATCTCTGCGTGATGGTGTGTGGCTGTGGGACGTGTCATGCTGACCTCAGTCTTGCTGGGATTGTTAAGATTGCGATCTTGTCATCAGTGTTTCTATTCCATAGCCAACATGCAGACGTCCATCAGGGATGGTGGTGACAGCATGAATATCACTTAATTTATCCTCAGATGCTCACACAGAGAGAGACTCGGAAAACTGGTAGCCAAAAAAAATATTAAAAAGCTATAAGCTACAGTAAAGCTATAAGTCGAGATATTTCAATACCAGAGCAGAGCGTGTGTCATTTTAAGAAATGTGCAATATGCAACAGTTGTCATTTGTTAATTACCACAGAAAATGATTTTGAATCATCCTAGTTATAAAAAAAATACAATGGATTTTTAATTTTTTTTAAACAAGCAAACAAACAAACAAACAAACAAACAAACAGATGGAGTAGAAGTAAAATGGGGCCAAGCAACAGATTTTTTTTTTTTGAAGCAGCAGTTTATGAGCATCAGTGTTCAAATGAGCTAGAGTGTTATCTACAGTCATTCATTAGAAAAAAGTAACTTGTTGCTGAGAAAAGCCAAAGTATTAAAAATGCATTCAGTGTGACCAGCTGTATGCAACAGAATTGAATTAAGGATGTTTTGAAATTTAATTTTGGCTTAAATTCGGGAACTAAAATGAAATGTCAAACATAGCTTAAAGTCTGTTTATCCAGCATCTCCTGCAGAAATGAAACAAAAAAAAACACTGACACATCGGAGGTGACAGGGTCTAAGTTGAGGTCTTGACACCAAGTCAAGAAAATAGCCCATTTCAGAGCGTAGAGGCGTCTGGTAGATGGGGTCTAGCTTCTTCCATAGTGTTTAAGAAAAACGCTCTGGGAAGACGAAAGGCTCCCGTCGAGCGGCCACAAATGCAGGGCCCATTACTCGGGCCGTGGATGCCATATCGTGCCGTTTGCTTGAGAGAAGAGGTCCTGTCTCAAGGGAATAATTTCCCTCCCGAGGGGGGCTATTAAAATCAGCTTGTGCCATTGTTCCCTGACTTGCCTGAGTATCTGCGATAGGAGAGTGACTACGGGGAAAGCATAGAGCGGAAGGCTGGGCTATTTATGGGCCAGGGCATCCTTGCAACTTGTAAAAAAGATTGGGCAGTGAGAGTTGTCTTCGAATATGAAGAGGTCTACTCAAGCTCTACCAAAAACCTCCCAAATTTTCTGAACCGCGAGTTGGCTAACTGCGTTAAAGGTGGCCCTGTTCCGAAGCAGAGAATTTCTAGGTGGTTAGTGGATGATATCACATTAGCATATTCCTCCTTGGGGTTGCAGTGCCCCATCGGAGTCAGAGCCCATTCCACCAGAGGCATCTCCTCTTCATGGGCATGGTCCAGCGGGGTGTCAGTTTCAGACATTTGTGAGGTGGCCGGCTGGTCCTCGACATCCACATTTGTAAGGTTTTACAACCTGGATGTCCCTGCCTTGCAGGCCAGAGTCCTCTCTGCTTAAGTAGCAATCTTCCGAATTCATTTGACCAACATTGTTCAGCCCCTCTTTTGCTTGGTCTGTCCATAACTATATGGACGCCTGGTATCACTTACGAGACGACACCCAGGCCACGGATGACCCTCAAGGCTCTTGGTAGTAGTTATTAATTGAAAGAAAGCTGAAATTAATAACATTTCAGTTTAAGATTATAAACTTACATTTAAAAACAATTGTAAGTTGTTTGTTTAAAAATAAACAAAATCAAAATAGAATTATATATTAAAAATTTATAAAAATGACAAAACCACATAAAATTACTAAAACAAACTAAACTTAAAAGGACAATTAACATATGAATATAAGCTAATTAAAAATATTCACAAATACTAGTATTTCAATAAAACTGACAATCAGCGCATCTTGAGGTGGACCTGATTTTATCACTTGATGTTTTATTTATTGGATAAGTATTTGAGACAAATCTCATAGACTTTAGTCAGTTTAGATGCTACTGTATATTGCATTTAGCACGGAAGGAATGAGACTGTGAAAGATAGACTTACACTGGTACGCACATGTATACAGCTCCCAGATCACGTAATTTCCACAACTTTCAAAACTTTTTTTTGTCTACTGAACGTCTTTTGGAAATATTTATAATCAGCTGAACAATCGGTATGTTGTAAAACAACGGTACAATCAATTGAAAATACTGTACTCTTATCTCTCACAGCCTTGTTTTCATTCCTGTCAAAAATTAAATATGGCACTGACCAAGGACTAGAGGTTTGCTAAAACAACACCACGTAGCTATTTGTGTGTTTACATTTCCCAATAGCAAAAAAAGATAAAGCAATTTAAGATGAACAACATGTTATTACATGTTGATGAAAGACTGTAAGGGTTAAAAAGGTTGATTTTCATGTTGACTCATGTTGGCTAATAATAGCACTGCTACTTCTTGTTTGTTAAGTTGTATTGAAAACAGAACGTTCATTTAAAGCATGAGGTCCTTCTTCTAGTATAGACTAGCTTACTGCTTGTAAAACGTTGCACTAAGTACAGCTCATCAGGTCTTGAGACAGAATCTAAACTATCTCAGGGGAAGAGAGGACCGCCAGCTCCAGGTGTCTGCAAGTAAAGAATCAATCTCAGTCTTTTCTAAGAAGCATTTCGCCAGATTTCACTGCAAGAACTCAAGAGGTCACCGTCAGACAAAGGGGTTAATTCCCTGCCAGTGTTTTCTTGATCATTTCACAATTTGTCAACGACAAGCATGTCTATGTGTGGACGCCGGTTTGCGGATACACCTGGGTATCATTAAGAGAGAAGTGGAGACCCACATTGGAGACGGCCATTCATCTTCTCACAGACCCGCTGCCTTTTCCTGCTGCAACACAGGAGCAAAACTCCAGAGTTCAACTCAGCCTGAGACCCACTGACAAAAAGCCTACGCCTCACAGCTCAGGATGAACCTTCTGCTCTTCATTAGAACAAAACTTCATCCTCTTCATCACTGTCACAGTCTTTCAGTGCTCTCCACATCACAGCCATCAGTGGGGGAATCTGTAGCAGTGTGGTTCCGGAGGCCCCACAGAGCTGTCTTTTTCTGCTTGTCTGAGCTCTCTCTCATTTGTCTTCTTTCTTTTTATTGTAATGTGTGTTTTTTTCCTCTCTCTATTTTCATACAGTTCCACTATTGTTAAATTAAATGCTTTCAGAGTATTTTTTGAAAATGGATTGCTTGGGAGCTAAATATATATAACTACTTAAGGGAAAAATATCATAGGAGTGTCCTAGTTAAGAAAATTCCCACATTACACTGTAACACAATCATGTGTTGGAGAGTTCATATAAGGCCAGAGAGAAATATGTGAATGTATATAGTAAAAAAAAAATATATATATAGTTAGAGTAGCACAATGGTTTATAATAATATTCAATTATTATTTTAAAACACAACATACAAATATAAGAAACTTTTAATAGCAACACTTTTTTTCATTTTCCAGCAAAATGATTTCCGAAGTATCATGTGTTGCTGATTCTGAAAATTCTACGTGTTATCACAGGAATTAATTACATTTAAAAATATATTCAAATAGATTTGTAATTATTTTGAATATATTAAAAAAAATAATTTCTTTGTATCATATTTTTTTCGAATAAATGCAGCTTAGATTATTATAGATAAAGAAAGCTTGTTTCCGCCACAGAAAAAAAAGAACAAGTGAATTGTGACTATATCTTACAATTCTGATTTTAAAAAACAACAACAACAACTCAGATTTGTAGGACAATGAATGAGAACTGCAAGTAGTTAACTCACAATAGGTTGTTTGCACATTACATCATTGCTGTGGCGTGAAATGCAGCTGGAGGGCAGGAAGGGATTTTTCTCCATACGAATCAGTAGCTGAAACTCAAGATGCCTGTGCTTTGTGTTGTTTTTTTTACTCAAATCAGTAAAACGGAGAAAAAACAAAGACGTTTTATCGTGTTTACGAAAATGTGTTGTTAATAAGGAGGGGAAAGTCAAGAAATTGACTGAAAAACACAGGAAAAAGTGGCTTGTAAACCTGCGTCTGTGGTCGGGAGGATCCGATCGGATAATGCTGATGTGTGCAAATGGTTAAGATAAGATATGATATTAAGATATTAATACAGATATAAATAGATAATCCAGGGCTGCCACCTCAAGCATTTAGCGTGAGACAGTAGAATTCAGAATTCACTCAATGCTAAACGCCATGGGTAGACACAATGTAAATAAGATATTATTTGCAGTTCAGAGAGCTTTATTGATTATAATGGAATATTGTGAGATTGCAAACAATTAAGTGAGTGTTAGATTTTTTGTGATTATATACAAGTACTATTTATTCACTGTCTAGGCTATAAAAAATTCTGAATTTTAATAGTTTTGCTTTACTGCTAAGACCAACGTACACAAACCATGTATGCAGCAAAGTGTCAGGAGCATAGAGCTGTAAAAAGAGGATGAGATGGACGACAGTCCATACTGTACTGGTGTAGGTGCTATAACAAGAGAAAGGTATAACAAGAAAAAAAACACAATGTTACGTGATCCTTGTGTTATAAAGAGGAGCGATTCTTTTACTAAATTGAAATACTTGCATGCCATTGAAGCGGTGGATATAGGCTAGGTAACTTACCCTCACTGCAAATAAGCTAATATTGAAATAATATTTATATTTATATGAGGGATATGGGATATTTGTCAACTCCTGAAACTTTGCTGCATGTACAGGGTTTGTAGCCGTGGGTCCTGTTAGCAGCACGTAAAACAACTTTTATTTAAATTCTGATTTGATTATAGCCTTGAAAATGAGCAAAAAGCACTTCCATGTAATCACTAATGCTTTTATCGCAATCTCACGGTTCCTTTATAATTAGTGAAGCTCTCTGAACTGCAAATAATATCTTATTTGCATCGTTTGTCTAGGTGTGGCTTTTAGCATTGAGTGAATTCTGGCTGTGTCACCTTGTATCTATTTATATTTGTATTTATTAATATATTATTATTATATCTTATCTTAACCATTTGCACACATCAGCATTATCCGATCAGATCCTCCCAACCACAGATGCGGGTTTACAAGCCACTTTTTCCTAAGCTTTTCAGTCAATTTCTTGACTTTTCCCTCCTTATGAATAACACATTTTCGTACACGATAAAAAGGTCCTTGTGTTTCCTCCGTTTCATCAAAAATCACACGTTTGTAAACAACCTGTTGACCTATCGGTAAGCCCCACCCCCCTTAGTTACTGTTGCTCTCTCGGTCAAACAAAAGTTGCTCACTCACTGTCTTACAATGACACCTGCAGTGTGAAAAACCTTGTCCCATGATGCACAATTGCAGAATTTTGGACGCAGAATGCCACCAAATGGGAATTCAATATTCCATGAAGGGATTTATTAAATATTTTATAATAAATATGGTGGGTAGCTCAAAGCGAGAGTTTACAGATCACAATGCAAGTGGGAGAAGTCTCATATTATGCTTATCCCGATCACGGATGACAACATGCACGATCAATACTGTTTATGTATAAAAGGGTATGATTAAATTAATGTACATTTTACCAGTTTAATACGGCGCGGTGCTGAAATGTAGACCTTCATTTATGTGTTTTTCACATACACTGTACAATTCGCGAGAACAGTCAGCCATTTCCATCGGTAAGCCTGACATATTTAGTAACATAAGGTTACTGACATATTCTTCCGTGCAACAACCATTTGTTGCCATGGTGAGTATACCCCTAAATGAAGGGTGTGTTCACACCTTTGTCTCACTGTGCCCTCCCTTTTTGGTCATTCAAGTTAAACTGAATTGGTTGATTTGAAAGTAAACCCAACCCCTAAACTTGATTAGCTATTGGGCCACTGAGTACACAGACTTTCCTCAAAAGTAATTTCATTGGTAAACTTGTGATTTAACCCACCCAAAACCTTTGCAGAACAAAGACTTTATTTGTTAGTGCCATTAAATAAGTTAATGAATGAGTTGTGTTCCAAATTTGAAGTTGATTTAAAAAAATGTGGTTCATATGCAACTTTGTTTAGGCATTATACAAAACTAGCCACCGGGTGCCATTCAAACTCCATTGATTCATTGATTTTTATGACATGTTTCTGTCACAAATGTATATTTCTTCTATCGCAAAATAACCGCCAAATATGGAATCTTAAGACTCAGACCTTTCCAATTATATGCATGTTGTCAAGATTATAAAAAAGTTTTAAATCTAAAAGACTATAATACATTTTGTAAAATAACACCCCCACTAAGGAGGAGGAGCCCGCTAAAAAGGGTTTAAAGTACCATTTCCATATTAACGCAATGTCCGATTTCAAAATGGTTTTCACAGGATACATTTTGAGGTTATATGCTGTCAAATGATATATAATTTATTATGATTACTAAAACATGTTATAAGGAAAAATTAAACGGAAACTATTTTTTTGTGACAGAGGTCAAGACTCCTATTATGATGTAGTACAGGTACAATAATAGTAAAAAAAAACGTATTTTTAATATAACTTAAATGTAACATTTCAAAAAGTTAAATGTTCATATATTTAATATAATACATGTAAAGTAAAACATTTTCAATCGTTTTTTGTTTTAATTATGATGATAAGAGCTTACAGTTCATGAAGGTCAAAAATCAGTATCTAAAAATATTAGAATTTTTACATTTAGTTTCAATAAATGACCATCCATACAGTATAAATTGTGGGTATCTCTTGTTCTTTGAAACCACGATAATGGGGAACACTGCTGACTTGGCAATGGTCCAGAAGACGCATTCAGACAACCCTCCACAAAGAGGGTAAGTCACAGAGGGTCATTACTGAAAGGGGTGGATGTTCAAGGAGTGCTGTATCAAAGCATATTAAATGCAAAGTTGAAGTCTTTTGTCCTTCCTGGAAGGAAGAAATTCGGTAGGAAAATGTGCACAAGTAACAGGGATGACTGCAAGTTTGAGAATACTGTAACTGTACATGAGTATTAAAACTTCCGTGAAAACACGAGGACACCATGTGGGACGAACAAAAGATTCGGCCTTCAGAAACTTAAGTAAGAAAGAAACTTAATATGTAAGTATTTCAAACAAAGTTTCTATCCTAACTGAACTGGTAATTGATCTGAATGCAGAAAAGGGCAGCATCTCTTTCGTGATCTTCCTGGTGGTTTCAGAAATAGCAAAGAGGGCTAGTTTTAACTTTCCTCTGAGGGTACTCGCAAAACTCCCGTATGTATGTTTATGTGTTTTAGTACGTTATTCCATGTATTGTAGAATAGCAGTTAGCAAATAAACCTTGTTTCATTTATAAAGACTATGTCTTGAGATGTGATTTTCTAGTTCAAACTTAATGCCAAAAAGATTGTGCTACCTCGCTCAAATGGTATAAAACCCTTTATTTTGTTTATCGTTGGCCACGA
Organism: Oxygymnocypris stewartii; assembly: GCA_003573665.1. NCBI lineage: Eukaryota > Metazoa > Chordata > Actinopteri > Cypriniformes > Cyprinidae > Oxygymnocypris > Oxygymnocypris stewartii. Next base: position 243,268 of record QVTF01003362.1, read on the forward strand.
AAGCAAAATAAACTAAATTGTTACAGATATACTGATGTTAGTGGTCGCTGGAAGAATCGTTAATAGAGTATAAATCACAAGTCAAAGATTAATATTACTTTACACAAGCAATATTTTATCTGTAAGCTAATGATTCCCCGCAGCTGAAATAATAGCTTCATAGATTTTTTACACTTCGGTAGAATACTGTAGAAAAGTGGAAACATTATCTGAGAAAACAATACAGCATTAATATATTTGACGTGAAATATATATTAGTTTTACACAATATAAATAATTAATCTTACCTGGTTTGTGCATGCTGTTGAAGTGGATTCTTTCCAGATCTGTACAAGCTTACAAATGTTTTAGTCTGTAGCTGTGGGTGTCCTCAATAAGTGTGACTTGAGATTAGGTCAATCACAACAATTTCAGCCGGGAGTGGGGTGTGTTTGTGGGAGGGGAACATTTATGAAGAGTTAGATATTTTGGAGACCTGCTTTCTGAAACTTCCATGGCTCCCTCTTTTCCTCCCTCCCTCCAGCACCTTAACTGGTCATTAACATATGGAAGGTTTGACAGCCACCAGTCCCCACAACTAGCAGTGTTTCAGTATGTGATTTATGGCATCAATCACAGCCGAGCATAACCAGTCATATCCAAACATATCTCGATGGAGGCATTTCCTCCTTTTACATGAATTTCCCCCATTTATTCTCAATTACCCCCCCACCAAACTCACTCAACTCATCAAACTCCAGAAACAGGAACAAAACAAAATACTTTCAAAACGAAAGACAAAAATGGGAAGGAGGGACGCCGCTTACTGTTGTTGGTCCGGTCTTCTGTCACAGTATGTAGGAGTCAGGGAAACGAGGAGGCAACGAACTCTTCAAAACAGAAACTTTATTTAATCAAACTCAAGGAACGCTGGAGACACGGAAGGGCAAACACCAATGACGATTGAGAACTGACACAGGCAGGGAAGCAGGGAACTAATAAACACTGAGAAAAACTAGATAATTAATGACACAAGGCTGGGGACTAATAAACTAATCACACGGAACGAGGACAGGAACTGAAACTAACCAACTATGGGCACAAAAGGGAGGGAAACACACGGCATAGGGAGACAGGACTGACAATATCACTATAGTTGGTATAGTAAGACTGGTGGTCTTTTGCTGGGGGCTTTTACCCTACATTTTACATTTAGTCATTTAGCAGACGCTTTTATCCAAAGCGACTTACAATTGGGGAATACATAAAGTGATTAATCTTGAAGAGGCAAACAGCGAGCTGCAACTGGTAGTCAGTGCAAGGAGACAAAGAGAGCTGTGAAATGTGCTCTTTTGGGCTCGTTGAAGACCAATCGTGCCGCTGCATTCTGAATCATTTGTAGAGGTTTGATTGTGTTTGATGGAAGTCCAGCCAGAAGCGCATTGCAGTAGTCCAGCCTATAAATGACAAGGGCCTGGA